>LTAE01002598.1:0-32746 GCA_001647135.1 Pontederia paniculata | reverse complement strand
GAATGACCATATACGTAAACGAGTCGGAGTGGCACCTATTAGCGAGAAGCTGATAGAAAATCGTTTGAGGTGGTTTGGTCATGTCCAGAGAAGATCATTAGATGCGCCAGTAAGGAGGGCAGAACAAACAATCTGGAGTCCGATTAAAAGAGGGAGAGGGAGACCAAAGCGAACACTTGACGAGCTAATAGAACGAGATCTATTAACGAATACTATACCAAAAAATTTGGTTACTGATAGAGCGCAATGGCGTCGTATGATCCATGTAGCCGACCCCACCTAGTGGGATAATGCTTTGTTGTTGTTGTTGTTGTTGTAAGACCTCGTGATCATAACAGCTCGAGATACACCCAGGGCAACGACAACCATGATGAGTAATTGCACACACAACACAATCGGTGAGAGAGACAGGAAAACCAGAAGCCAAGCAAAGTAATTAAGCATATATTCTTTGTACACCTTTTCCAGTGTAATGCATGCATGCATGCCTTCCCTGCAACTTTTCCATCAATGCCATGCTGTTAGTGGCCTATCGGATGCCAATCC
Organism: Pontederia paniculata; assembly: GCA_001647135.1. Classification (NCBI taxonomy): domain Eukaryota; kingdom Viridiplantae; phylum Streptophyta; class Magnoliopsida; order Commelinales; family Pontederiaceae; genus Pontederia; species Pontederia paniculata. The sequence continues at coordinate 32,200 of LTAE01002598.1, read as the reverse complement.
ACAGGTCATTTGAGACTCCATTGTTCTATATATTATCGTTTACTAACTAACAGTAAATTTTGTACAACAAATGAAGTTGTTCGAGTGCAGTACGAGTCAGTGCTTTCTTTTTTGTTGGATAGTAAATAACTGAGTTAGTTAGCAGTTAAGTATTTGTATTATTTAAATAATGATACCACTAAATTTTCAGACAAATTAAGAAGGCACTACCACCACCGTTTTCACTTCCTCTATAAATAGTATCACGCCAACCCTCCATCACATACTTGTAAGCGTTTCGAAGTGGTGCCAGATTTCACTGAGATGAGGCACCTGCACACAATCTTGGCACTTCTTCTCATCCTCATCGCCTCCTCCTTTTTAGATATCGCCATGGCAGGGTCAGGTAAAAAGCTCACGAGCTCGGCCAGGCAATGTGCATCTTTACTGGACTTTTTAACTTGGGTTTGGGGTAGTAACAGTGGCAATTTTTCTCTGTTTATTGTCTTCTTTTGGTTAAGCTTTCTGCAACTCCAAGTGCAAGGTGAGGTGCTCCAAGGCCGGGGTGCGTGGCCGGTGCCTCAAGTACTGCGGACTGTGTTGCGCACAGTGCCGGTGCGTGCCGTCGGGTACTTATGGAAACAAGGATGAGTGCCCATGCTACAGGGACAAGTACACAGGTGCCGGCCGGAGGAGAAGGCCCAAGTGCCCTTAATCTTTCAAGTCTCCCTCTTCCTTCATGCAATGTTGTGTCCCTGTTCTTAAACCCAATAAGATGAGTTCATGATCGAACTTGATGTATCGTTAAGCGTTCCATTGTATGAAAATATCAGCTAACAAGTTAAAATTATAAATTCTCACAGCAAACTCTTATTTGTGAGGATTAAATATTTACATACGCATAACCTGTCACTGCAAATTGCAGCACTCATGGCATCACAAAAGAGCTTCCCCAAAGTACATGTGCTTCATCTTGGTTAACTAACCTCCTTGGAAAGTCAGTATAAATGGCATATGATCCATAAAGACGTTATTTTTTAACAAGCCTGCAGTAGGATAATTATATATGGCAAGCAGAAAATCGGACGCTGAGGGCAAATATCATCTCTTTATTTGGTGACATAGTAAACATATTGCATCGCCTAAATATTTTATTAAAGAAACATTTATTTCCTAAAAATACAGGGGTCCATGGACTTGTCAGTACAGAGCACTCATAGCTAAATTAGACTAATCGTTCCCATGGAAAATTGACTACAATTATGATACAATATCTCTAAACACGAAAATCAATCACAATTTGCTCTCAATTGACGACAACAACAAATGAAACATAATTTTTGATCGAAAAGATACTGCAGGAACACCCTTGTCTGGTATGAAATTGATAAGTTTCAAAGCAAAGTAATAAGACTACAGCAACAATTCTGCGATTTGAACAGCATTAAGAGCTGCACCCTTACGAATTTGATCCCCGCAGACAAAAATGTCCAACCTGTCAAAATATTTTGATCAATATGCTGCACATCTATAATAGTGATAATGTTGAACTTCTGATGATAAGTACCCGTAGTTGCCTTCCTGAGATAGATCTCGACGAATGCGTCCAACCGCAACATCATCTTTGTTAGATACCTGAAATAAATGGACATTTAATGTTAGATTTAGTGTCTGGTACTAGAAATAAAGTAGGTTCATCCAATTTTGGAGGCATGTTGCTATCCAATTTTTGTGGTTGTTATTCTATCTCAACTTGTGCTCATAAAAGAATTGGATAAAAGGAAAATGTTCTACCTCCAAAGGCGTAGGGTAGTGATTAGATGCCCTGTCATCAATAACAACTAGTCCAGCAGCTCCTTCCAGAATTCGTCTTGCAGTATCCTTTATAATTAGCAAGCAAAAAGATATTAAAAGAGCTAATCCAAGGTTATTTCATAATCAAAAGATAAAGTTCAACGAAACCTGGTTGCATAGGGCATAAGTTCTAAGATTAAGTTTCCAGGATACTGGGATAAACCATGTCATCAAATGGATATGAAACAGCATATAAACATGATTATACATTACTATTATAAGCATTTTTCACTATACAATAAGAATGCATCCACAATCCAAAATAGTGGTTATTAACACCAGAAGTGACATCAACAAACTGTTCAACGCGTTTGCGTGTATTACAGGGGAAACAATTTAAAGAAATTTCAAGATAAAGAGCCCCTCCAAATGTCTGAATACTACTCTCAGGTCTTACATCTAAAGTACCAAAAAAAAAGTTTCCTATTCAAATGGAAGAAAGTACCAAAAAAAATTTGCACAGAAAAGCAGAATGTAACTACAAGTTAATAGAAAATCTACAGTGTGCTGCAACAACAGACCTTGTATGTTACAGACAAATAAAACAGATGCTTTCAAGTAAAAAATATCAAACAATATTATCTATCAAGAAATTTTAAATGTTAAGTGCTGAATGAAATATGCCCAACAACTAACCTCGTCAAGTGGCTTCTCAAATTGGAGGTTGATACTTTCAGCATGTGCACGCATCACAGGAACTCGAATGCAAGTTGCTGTCACTTTGACATCGGCATCATTCTAGAACAGAACAAACATGCCTTGCATTAAACGAAAATAAAAATGGTCTTTACACAAAGTTAGTATATGATAATAAAGGATTTAGAAACCTTACCCAGATTTTCCTTGTTTCTTTCACCAATTTCATTTCTTCCTCATTGTAACCATTTGCCACAACTTGTGAATTGTGAGAGAACAGATTAAATGCATACTGTATGAAAGATTGAGAATATGATATAAGTTGATCCCACCTAATTTGTCTCAAGTCGAAGGTAGCTCATAAAAGATAAAAAAAGTAACCTGCCGCTTGAAGATGTTACAAGTGGGTTGCTTCCCATCCAAAACCTGAGTGACAATAAGAAAAATACCACTGTAAAATCATCTACAACAAGAGAATCACAATATATGTGAAACTATAGGAGGACTAGATAAACCTCACGAGTCTGGAGCTCAAGCTCTCTCATTGCTTCAGCGCCAGCTCCACTTGCTGCTTGATAGGTGCTGACAACCATTCTTGTCACCTGCAAAATGCAAAGAATCAAGTTAATAATTACAAATATACCACAACAATTAATCAATTATAATAATCATTGAACCCAATACTATTATTATGCTGTAAGAATGAATAAGTAACTTTATGTAATACCAGAGTCCACCTCAAGGCCCAACGCAAGTTGTGTTAGACTCAGACACGAACCATGCAGATGCTAACGGGTTTTGATTCCTAATAATTTTAATTATTAGGGTTTGACTATGTTTTAAAATTAGTTGAAACCCAAGACTCCCTATATATATATATATTCTTCATAAGCCATCATTTCTCTCTTCCTAGCCGTCATAGAGATTTTTCTTCCTCTCTCCTCTTCTCTCTCTAGGTGAAGAGGTAAAAAGTTGATCTCTCCTTGTTTTGATCCTAGATCTCACCTTTAGGAGGTAAGAACTTGACTCCTAGATGTTATTCTGGTTCATATATATCTACATGATGATTCTATGCAAAAATCTAAATCTAAATCACCGAAAAATAGAGAAGTCACAGCTTAAATGGTCGGACACAAACCGCATTCCTCTCGAACATGACCCACGTCCATAGTGATCATACCCTAGAACTGCATAGATCATGAAATATAGTCTAGGACTATACCGAACACGGTCCACATGGCCCCTAAAACGAAATTAGTGTTCCATGTTATTTTAACTAGATAAACAAATGCTAGTGCACCGTCCACATCGCCTGCACACAGAGAAGTTGTGTCCTAGATTATTCTATATTATATTTTAAATCAAATTGAGTTAGGGTTTGATATGCGTCGGAAGGATGAATCCTTCACGCAACCTAAGAACAAGCCCCATGTTCATCTAGAACAATATACATCGATTCGTATGCTCTAATTGTACATGGTCCCAATTAATCCCTAACACGGACCATGTCGGTGATTGGTACTCGGCAATGTATACCGATGTGATACATGCCACTAAACACAACTCATGTTCACCCCCGACAAGGCCCGTGTTGGCGAAGGTTAATATGATATGTGTTTCTCTAACTTATAAACCGTAGACGATGAACTACTCGTAAACCCCATGTTTTGATAAGGACTAATATTGGGTAAAAAATGGTTTAAACAAGATAAATAAATGAAATATGAGATCGTCATGTGTTGCATTATTGGGAGTCATTAATTTATCATCGCATTGTTAGGGACTAGTAGTGTAGTTGCAGAAAAACTACTTAGTTCATGTTGTATGGCCTTCTACCAGCCATGCGATAAAAAGGATTCTCAAGCATCCTCCCCTTTGTGCCCATTTGTCATGATTTGTGCATCAATATTGATGAGATAAGAATATTATTTCAAAGTTACCTCAGAATAACTAATGAGATATGTCAAAGATAAGAACATTAATCACATTGTAACAAAGCATTTCATTGAACTAGAACATTGTATGGAGAATCAAAGCATTGCATAGAAGGAAAAGCAACAAATTAAACTAGAGGACCGAATAAAAAAAGTACCAAAATCAGAACATTAACATTTATATGATAGTACATTGCAATGTATAGTATATTGACAATTATTGATTGTTATTCCATATTGTAGAGTCCTATTTTATTTTCATACTATATGCTATCATGATCTTTACATTTACTTGTTGCTTTACATATTAGGTTTCATAACTCACAAGAGAATTGCTCCTCCCTATATTGAATACTACAAATAGTTACTCTGCATAGGTATGCAGACTGATGACATGTGCGGCGATTGATGCTCGTGATGAATGTAGCTTGCACACGGTCATTATCCTTAGGTGTCTCTTTTGTTTAAAGTTTGTTGTCTAGTAATGATTTAGTGTTTGAGACATTCAGTATTTATTGCTGAATTAAAACTTCAGCATATTATGAAAGAGTTTTATTTTATGTATTATTCTGCATATAGCCAAATAGCCAATTTTATAGTCAGCGCATTGCATAAATGTCGAAGCGTTTCTAGAAAAGCATTCTTTCAAGTGGCATGGTGTGCTTTTTGGAGGCATTACACTTTATGACATAGCACATGATGTAGGACTCGCAAGTCACATCACATACATTGTATAACAAAATTGTAGCTAAATACTTGTGGTTATACATCATACTAATAAAGAAAGCATTAGTAATTTTTAAACTAAATTGCAGTAATCATAACTGAGACGGTATACAGCAACAAGTCAATCATTAAATTCAACAGATGCTAAATGACCAATAAATCAGCAATATAATACAGTAGTGTAGTGTTTCAGAAGACAGAACTGAAAGGAAAACTTCAGAAACTACTTAAATAACACAAGGTTATAGTTTTGGAAACTATTGAATTCAGACGTCTGCTGCAATAATCCAATATCCAACAAAACCCTGGCATAACATAAGAAAGAAGAGTTTTTTTTTATGCATTGCAGAGCATTGACCTTGGCGTGACGATGGAGCGGCGTGACTGCCATCAAGCAGATGATAGTGGAGCAGTTTGGATTAGCGATGAGCGCCCCCTTGCCGTTTCTCCCTTTGAGTCGGATATGCGCCATGGCATCAGGGTTCACCTCAGGAACCACAAGAGGCACATCGGGCACCATCCTGAACGCGGAGCTGTTGTCGACGACGATGGTGCCCCGGTCGACGGCGACGGGCCCGAACTCCTTGCTGATGGAGCCGCCGGCGCTGAAGAGGGCGATGTCGACGCCGTCGAAGCTCTCGGCGCGGAGCTCCTCGACGGTATAGTCGCGGCCCTCGAAGGTGATCCGCTTGCCCGCGGAGCGGCGGCTGGCGAGCATTTTGATGCTCCGGTATGGGAAGTCACGGTCGGACAGCACACTGAGAAACTCCTGCCCGACGGCACCTGTGACGCCCACCACCGCGATAGATGGTGCGTCTTCCCGGAGGCTCATACGAACCACAGTGGGGGCACCGGCGCCGCTGACCCGCCGGCGATGGCATTTCGAGAAGGAGGGCGAGGAGGTGAATGAGGAGAAAAGCTGGAGGCGGTGGGCGGATGCCGTGGACTGCATCGTTGCGGAGCTCTTTCGGAACGGCACGCCGCGGCGGCGAGGAGATGTTGCAGGGTGGTAACTGTACCGCGCTGCGCGGGTATACTTTTAGGGTTCAATTAGTGACAGTGGAGTGTTTTGTTAAGGATTCGCGTTTCTGACTGCTTAACGAGGGAAATGACGACGGCGGTGACACGCGTTTCGCGAGCTTCGGGGAAATGGCAATGTGGTTTACCGGAGGTGCGGAAACCACGAGAGCCCATTGGTTTCCCATACATGGGCCTTAAGTTCGACTCGCGGATTGCAAATGGCCCAATGGGTCGCTAAATGGGCGGAAAGCTGCGAATGATTTCTTTTTTATTTTTATTTGGTTGCTTTGCTTTCTCCAAAGGCCAATATCCGAAGCCTAAGCCCAATTATCCAATAGCTTTGTAATATTTTTTCTGTATGATGAAATAAATGATTAAATGAGGATGCAATTCATTTAATTATTATTACCTAACACGATCAAATATATCATTTAATTCCTAAAAATATGTTTACTCAGTGCCATTGACCTAAAGAGATACATAACAGTGAAAATTGTGAGCATTGAGTTAATAACTTAAGCAAAAGGATTTCACGTTTTTCCAAGGTCACGATATGTATCAAACTTTATGAATAAAGTAATAAATTTGATTTAATTAACTATATAGCCAATAAATAGGAAGATGTTTTGTGCCTCATTTTCTGTCTCTCGGTTTAACAGTATGGTGATGTAAACCGTTATCATGATTTTAATTAGGACTGATGATACGTAAAAGAGGCTATGCATTGGACAGAAAATTAAATAAGTCAAAGCATGTGATGTGACACTAGTTGAAGAAGTCTATGCATATGATCTTTAGACCAAGTTTGTTAACTTATTCAACTCAACTTTTAATTTTATTTTTTTAGTGAATATATATAATGGTACATTTAAATTAATATTTGTAATAAATATATTAATTATTAGGTTGATCTTATAAACTCACAAAAAAATCGTCAAGATCTCGATCTTTTACAATTTATCTTACGATCTTCCTATATTTAATCCTCTATCTCATAAAATTCTTGTACGTTCGTCGATCTTGCAACTCTCCTTCGATTAAAGTAAGATCTCGATCTTGACAATATTGTTCATAATTTCATACGGTTTGTAAAAAAAAATCAAACTTAGTTAAATAAATAAGTTTACTTTCAAAGTATATGACTTATTTATCAAAATAAGTCGCCATGACATGCGAAAATATGCTGAGCACCCTGGTTTTAAAAGTTGATAAATTGTTAACAGATGTGGGAAAAGTTTATTGAACCTTTTTGTTTCGAATGTAAATTACTGGAAAAATCCTAACAAACGAAAAGTATTTTCTGAAAAATTACTTACAATTTTCTCTGTGGCTATGCATTTAGATTTTTTTTTTGGATTTCTAGATGTGTAGTTGAAAATTATTCGAATGATTGAATAAAATGCAAAAAGTCAAGAACCAAGTTATTGACACAATCAGTTCGGAAGCTCGATTTTTTCGATTGTTTGAACTATTTTAATAGGTGACTATCTTGGTCGAAATTGGATCAAGATTTTAAAAAAATGGTGTAGTTCGAGTCCAGGTGTATTATACTCGATATTAGGTTGACCCGACACAATATTATATAGTATATATAATAATAATATTTATGTAATATATTATTTTTTAGGTATATATTCAATTATTTGATTGACATAGTATTGGTTTGTCATATTAATAATATAGTTGCATGTCTATGAAAGTGAATTATATGTATTATATTTTTTTACTTAAGTTTTTTTTAGAAAACTAATTTGAGACACTTGGAATATGTTCACCTAATTCTTAATTCAAATCGGGATGTTTAACTTCCAATTATGATTGTAATCAGATTGAGAGTGAGAGTAGTATTCAATTTCTGATGAAATTTGGGCCGAAATAATTTCATTCCCATTTCAAATCCGATTATGTTCACCCTTAATCATTGCTATATATTATTTTTCTCCTTCTAAGATTAAAAGGTTCTATAAAAAAAACATATTTGTGCTTCTACTTAGGTCACTTTGGGAAAAGTCGTAAAAACACAAAATAGTGTTTCTTGTGAAACTTAAAAACGTATTTTTTCCCTCGTTATTTAATTATGAAGAGGACAATGAATCTACAGCAGATTTTTGGACTGCATATATGCAATACAAATCTAGACCATTAAAACTATTTTAAATATAATTAAAAAAATATGTCAAATTTAAAGGTTAAAAGTAGTGATGCATATATGAAACACATTTTTATGCTACATATGCATTTTATTCAATTATGAAATTGAAACGATAGCATTAATAGTTCCTCACAAAGATATGCCCTTATTTTTGTGCTCAAAACGGAAATAAATAATTTCTCAATGGCAATCCTACTCTTCATGATTTTAAAAGATAAAATGGTGTTTGTCAATAAAACAATGGAAAAAAAAAGTTAATCTCATTATTTCTCTTATATACTTATAACAAGTATAAAAAAACGCAGAACAAAGGGAAAAATTTTGAGATATCATGGAACTGATCCTTTAGCAAACTTAATTTGTTCTAACTTTCACAAAAATGAGAACGCATTAGCAACCTGATATTAGACATAAGAACCTGAGTATGCTAGAAGAGAAGACCCTCCAAAATAATATCAACCTGAATCAATAGCTAAAAAGCACAAGGTAATGAACTATTGCTATTAATTAACCTCTTTTCAAATACAAACCTTTACTATAGATCTAGAGTAAAGAAAATTGTTGTATAATAAATTATTACAGCAAATTACAGGCTATTGTTAAACACATGTAGGATCCACTCTCAGATGACCAGTAAATCCGAAAGTCAAAAGACATAATAAGTCACAAGGCCTTGCACCTGATGCGTGTCACTTCTTGGATTATTCCCAGGCTTTGATCTCGAAATTTAGTTTTTTGTCGATGGTTCTGGTAAACAAGCTTCCTTGGAGAATTATGTTCATGTCCACGTCTGTGTTTTATGCCTGTTCTCTGACATTTTCCCAGCAAATGGAGTATAAAGCAATCAGCATGTTAATTGCTCCAGTAAAGTATGGAGGAAATAAGTATGCACATAGATAAATCCATTATACAACGGCAGGACGAGCTTATTCTGGAAATGTGCATAGTAAGCCCGTTGCAAAGGGTGGCAATGATTTACTACATCCTCAGTATCCTAGTCTTGATAATCAAAACAGAACTGAAGAATGCAACCTTCATCCATAAAAGCCCAAAAATAGTTGATCAATAAATTATTCTACCTTCAAGTTAAAGTAGCTTGCGTATTACTACCACAAGCTGAGCAAATAATTCACCGCCATGTAAAATAAGGTAAAGAATGAACATGACATAGATAGATGTCATAATGAAGGCAATGGACCCAAACAGAGCACCATGAATTTCTGAAGAGAAGAAATCCAGCAAAAGGTAACCATTAATTATTATAAGAAGTCCGGCGACAGCCCAGGTCAGCACCTGCAGCATAGTCGAAGAAATGAACTATTTGAATTAATTTATTAGATTAAACAAAATACAAATATTAAATGATGCAGAAGAAACTATCCACAGCATGTCATGACCAAAAAAACACTATCAGGATGCCAAAATCAGGCTATAAAATAAAACACATTCATGAACCCATAAGTTGCCATTGGCAACTGCTTGATTAAGGGGGCAAAAGTGAACCTACGACACCAACTGAAATCAAGTCTTTTCTTTCTCAGTTTTTTTCTTCAACTAGGTTTTCATACTACTGGTGAAATAACTGCATAACACACTATTAATACATTGTTAAGAGGCCTGATTGTTCAGAGTTGTGGTTTAAAAGTTGAGTTACTCGAAGCAGCTAGCCTTTAGTATCTTAACTTCCAATGGCAATGGCTTAAAGATATCTAAGGTTGATTTTTCCTAGACAAATGAAAAGGATACTTTAACAGGAATATTGAGAATATTGCATAAGAAAAGCTATATTGTTGCAATCCTGTAAGTCAGGACTTACTTGAATACTGCGGCCAATTTTAAAAATCCCCATAACATGCTCTTTTGACACCAAAGTGAGAAGTGGAATGAGAGCAAATGGGATCTGAACTGACTGAAGCACATTAAGCCATTGATTCAAAATATCTAGTGCTGAATCAGATGTGTCAAAGAAAAAAGCAACTACTATTGTCGGAATGATTGCAAAGCTTCGGGTGATCAACGACCGGACCCATTTCTTTAGACGAAGATCGAGAAATCCACCCATTATAAATTGTCCAGCATATGTACCAGTGATTGTGCTACTCTGGCCAGCAGCTAATAAGCCGATTCCCCAAATATATAGAATGGGATATATCCCACCCCCATACTTCTCCTGTAGATAATTTCCAGCATTTTCAAGACCTATGCTTTTTGCTTCTTCCGTACCATAAAAACCTTTTGCGAAAACTGTTGTAACAAATAAATTTATAATGAAGGAGACAATTAGAGCAATTGTTGATTCAATGGAGTAATATCTTAGAGCTTCTCTAACATGGCTTTTCTTGTTAGGGTCAATCTTCCTTGATTGTACCAGGGCAGAATGCAGGAAGACATTGTGGGGCATTATCACACAACCCACAACTCCAACAGCTTGCTTTATAGTTTTTGAGCCTAGTTTTGGAACCAGAACACCTGATGAAGAAAAGGAGCAGTTACATGTTGAATTCCCTTCTCTCGGACAAAAATGGAGATATTAGTTGAGATTGCATCTTAGAGTGGAAGGAAATGTGTACCAGTAAGAAGAGCCGTCCCACTCGGCTGAGCTTTGCCAAACGTCCATGCAAAGGAAGACGCCATTGTTGTGATGAGGATTGCAAAAAAACCTTCCAGTTTTCTGACTCCATAATTCTCGAGGAATAGAAAAATAAAGCTGCCAAAATCAAGAAACAAATTGAATTGTGAGAACTTTGTTATGATGGAATCATGGAATCATTGACTAGATTATAGAGCACAAATAAAATAATTTCCACTATAGACAACTAGTTTTCATTAATTACTTAACCTAATTGAAAATTTTATGAAGTTGTCAGAATCATTAAGTTACTTTTACCATTTGACAAATCTTATGCCACAGAATGATAGTACAGCTTACTAGTAGCATCAAAGAATAAGAATACCATCAGTAACTAACAAGCAGAAACTTTAAAAGATACAGACACCAGAAGTTTCATCAATTACTATTTTTTCGGATCAAATGTGGCATTAACGTGAGATTTGACAACTATTACATGATGTCGAAAGTAAAGCCTGGTAATACTTAACTTTGCAATGTCAAATCAGAAAGATGAAATTGTTCATTTGTTCCATTCATAACAAGTGTCTCATCTTTGTGCGCACCTCACCTTGTGTAAAGAACTATAACAAGCATAAAAACAACAGAAGTTCTTACCAATCCAGTGCCGTGATGACGACGCCGGCCCATAGAGGCAGCAATCCGCGGCTCAAGATCTTGATGGCAATGGCGCTTCCGATGACCTCCTGTATGTCGGCCCCGATGAGCGCGACCTCGGCCATAAACCAGAGCGCGAGCCTGGCGGGTCGCGGGTACTCCTCGCGGCAGAGCTCCGCGAGGTGGCGCCCCGTGGCCACGCCGAGCCTGGCGGACAGCATCTGGATCAGTAGCCCCATGGCCGTCGCCCACAGCAGCAGCCACAGCAGCGAGTACCCTGCGATGGCGCCCGCCTGCAGATCCCCCTCCAGGTTCCCCGGATCCAAGAACGCGATGCTCATCAGGAACCCCGGCCCCGTGAACATCCACAGCTTCCGCCACGAGAACGGCGGATCGGCGGAACCGCCGTCGGCATCGTCTTCATCGCCGTCGGAGATCCCGACGACAACTATCTTCTCGCTGGAGTCGTAGGCGCGCTCGGAGGATTCGTCGGAGTCAGAGCCTGCGGAGTCCTTGAGTTCGCCGGGTACGGCGTCGGAGACGTGGGAGCGAGCGGGGAGGAGGGAATTCGACTCGTCGGAAGCGTCGGCCGCCATGGCGGAGGAAACGGCGGCGGTGACGGGGGCGAGAAGGCCAAGAGGGAAGGAAGCAGTGAGGCGGGATTTATAAGAAGAAGAGGAAGAATTAGTGGGGACGGGTAGTAGATCGACGGAGAAGGACGACGGCATCTTTTGAGAGCTCTTGATGGCGTTCCTGTTGGCGTCGTCAGGAGACGCTTGTGCATTATATGGCGTTTTCAAGCTCCATGTCCTCTGTTTGGGATTTGGGCGTTAAACTCAGGGGAAATTTTACCTTTTTTTCATATTACCCGAAAAAGTTTTTAGGGCTTGACAAATTGGAATCGCAATCTTAATTAATTCAATCAATGATATAGAATATCAAGGATTAATTAGTATCAAGGTAATCTATTCGAAGACTTGATCTTGGAGGACTATGTGAAAGGAAACAAAAAAGAAATTCTATGAGACCATTTGATTAAACTTGTCATTTCACAAATAAAAATTATCATCCAAAACTTGTTGTTTTTACACGGATATGCTACCCTTTTATTAAAAAAAAAGAAAATTTGTTAATAATACTTTTATTAATACAGCATTCTAATTTTTATAATTTTATTAACCGACATAAAAAAATTAGCATAACTGATAGTATAATAATTTAAATTATGTTACAGTAATAACATTACTAATATATTATTTTATATAAATAAAATGATAAAAATAAAAGAAGCGAGCTTGGACAAAATATATGAAAGTCAAATATATGAAGTTTATATTATGAATCATTTCGTGCAATAATCTTGAGAAATGAAGAAAATAATGTTGAACATTATTATTTTCTAATGAAATATGAATATTTTAAAATTTTGATTAAATAGATAATTTTGTCTAAGTGCATCTAATTTAAATTATTAGAAAAGTAAAAGACATCAATAATATGTTGTGCTTGATGTGATAATATAATGGATCCTAAAAATTTCAAATTGAATAACTCTTAATTTATTTGAACTATCTTATATCAAACTACCTCTTTGGTCTTAGGATTGCATGTGAGGTTAGTCCAATGAGCTTATGTGAGTGGGTGAGCTAGCTCACATAGACGAGCCAGCATGCACTTGCATTAGCTCACATACGCGAGTTACAAGCAATCTAGGTTGCCACCCTGGGAGCGAAGTCTAGAGCAATCGCTCGAGCTCGTCATCTTCAAAGCTCATTGCACTTAGAGTCATTGTCATCATTGTTCGAACTTCCATCCATTGGAGTTGCCGCTACCTTGACTCGCCGCCACCAAAGCTCATTGCCTTGTAGATATCATGTGTGTCCTGAGTTCTCCGCACAAGCGTTGTGATCTCACTTTCACTAGATTTAGTTGTCATCAGAGGTGCCCTTTCACCTAACTTTTAGAGTAACATGTATGAACCTTACAATATAATAGCAAAAGCATATAAAATAGGATAAGCACTGAAGCCTTTAGTCATAGCCTAAATACATAAAATGTTCATGAATGATCGAGAAACGATAATTTTAAAGTTAATGAACCCTATAACATAATAGCATAGGCATATAAAATAGGATGGGCACTTAAATATTTAGCTATGGTCTAAACACATAATATGTTCATCCCATAGTCTTCTAATTCATATACCACACATTGTGAAGGAATTATGAGTATTAGCATGAACTAAGGACCTTGACCTTTACGGTATCTATAGATTTTCTCCCATAAAAAAAGTTTATTTATATAGTTAGAATAACTATTCATTTAGAAGCTATAACTTATAAGAACTAGTTAATTAGTTTAATTAATATATTAAATTCTGACCAAATGAATTTAAATATTGAATTTATATTAAATTCTAATATTCTTTCCACTTGGTCAGAGCATTTATCATAATTAATTTTATATACTAGTCTTACAAATATACACTTTATACGAAAGAAAATAAATCACATGAATCATGACGATAACTCATGACCCGATTAAGTAGTATCTTCCATTTATTACAACATAATCTTAATTTCTCTAGAAAGTCACAAATATGATAATTGATATTCTATATGAATAAGTCAAATGCTTATTTTGGGTCCTCTAATAAAATCGATCATTCTCATAAGGCATACATACCAAATAAAAGAGAAACACACCATAATAATATTTCATTAAATATGCTATAATACAACATCGTAGATCATATTGACATGATTTAACATCTCATACGAGTTATGATTTAGTAATAACTACATGTCGCGATATATGTTCTATAGATATATTTTATATATGAGCACTTACATTTAATATGTTCCTTTAATTAGTAAGTGCTTATGTCAGCAACATGTTATTTTGACTCTAAAACTTATATACTTAACGAATAACATAATCTCAAATTTGTCAATCCTTAATGATTAGGAATAAATTTAATATCCCAAAATCGAACATAAAATTCTTCAACAAAAATATGATGTCACCTCAAAATAACGCATACCTACATTAATAAATAAGTATTAATTTATTTTATCTTTATATTATTTGTTTTCAAACTCACATTTCCGAATAGGTACTACAAATAGTGAACAATTTTTCATCAATAGATATTGTTTCACTTTATGTAATAATTAACGTATCAATGAAAGTGAAAGTATCATCAATATCAAAATATTGATTTTACTCCCACTAACTTCATTATATATAAAATGATTAGCAATATAAAAATCAAATGAATAAATCATAATTAAAATAGGAAAATACAAATGTATTCTTAATATTTTATAAAAGTTGCAAAATCGTACACATATGTAACTTGACTAGGCAAACAAAAAAATACATGCACATAAGATATGCTTGTCAATAAAATTTATATAAAAAATATAAATCTACATGTCACTAAAATCTACCCATGTGAAAAAAATTAAACACAATTATTTCATATCAAAATATATACATGAAATTTATGTGCCACTAAAATATGCTCATGGACAAATATTTTAATACAACATTATTTCATACTTTAACTTTTATGATGAAAAAAATAAACAATAGTAAATTTTCAGCACAATTAAATATAAATCACAGTTAACATCCCCCTAAGGTAAAGATAATGAATCTTTTATTTTTGATTAAAATTTGATGTCATATTCTAAATATAATTTATATAATCATAAAAAATATAAATATATAATCATATAATTAAATATGTTGTCGTCACTCTTCAATTATTCAAAACAAAACACATAACGTCGTAATAAAATATGTTAAAATATGTAAATCTTATGCATCACACAAATTAATAATTATTTATGATGTAAACAATGTATTACCTCGTATTAAAATATTTGTTGCTATTAGGACAAAATTAAGTTTTTTCTTGATGGCCATCAAATAGACAAGTCAAATAATTATAGAATTAAGTTCAATCATTTTGGTATCAAAGAAAAAAATAGACATGTAAGCTAAAACAAAACAAAGCCCAAAATATTTAAAAAATTATCCATGAACTTAATCATACTTATATTTTTTTATATTATAATAAGATACTAAAATATCTTTTAAATCAAATTAAAATATACGTTTTTTTATTTTACTATACAATCATGCATGAACATAACATTCTATGCATTGTCTTCTTTCGAAGATAAAAGTTCTCATGTTGTGAAAAGAGTATGATAAATTCATACTTTTTGCATAAGTAAAATAATTATGATTATGAAAAAGGATAAGTGCAAAGTCATAATATAAACTTTCTTTCAAAAATAAATGTTTATATGATCAAAGAAAGTAATATGACTATAAAAAGAACATTTGTAATCTCATAAATATTTTTTTCAAAACAAAATTTTGTATAATTAAAAAAGTATGTCGACCTCATACTTTTGATCAATACAAAATAATATGGTTATAAGAAAAAAATATTATTTCACATCATATAATAAAAAAATTAATAAAGATGTACTATACTTAAATAGGTTACATCGTGTCTCCTAATTTTTGGGTCATTGGATTTGAGATATGTGGTTAAAAAAATATGAATTTTAAATAGATAATTTATTTTTAAAGCACAATTTAGGTCCAATATTCCATAAAATAGGAGATACAATATGTCCTACTTAAGTTGGGTATACTTTCATTAAACTAATACACCAATATGAGACTAACAACATATAGTTCACATAATCCAACAATAAGAAATGATAAAAAATATCATGTAATGATCATAGACAAATAATAATCATAGCATGATAGTAATATATAGGGATGACATCTTTTAAAAGCAAAAAAAAAAATTAAAAAATTATATAAGTATGATAAAATTCTTACTTTTAATAAATGCAAAATATATGCTTCCAAAAATATGAGCATTGAGCATTTACTCCACAACTTGACAATATATGACCAATATTTTTAAAAAGTAATAATTTTGAATATTGATAAACAATGACAAATTCATCATTTTAATAAATGCAAAAGAATATAGTTCTAAGAAGATATAAAATCTAGCCCCATAAAAGATAAGTAATAAGTCTATAACAATTTATAAACTTTACAACATTGCCAACAAAGTGTCAATTTATATAATAAATCACATATTATCATAAAATCATTATACGTGCATAAATAATAATACATATAAAAAATTAACACAAATAAAATGCTAGACAAAAGCATCGTAAGCTTTGATATCACATGTTAAAATAAATATGTATAAACCTTATAGTATAATAGCGAAGCATATAAAATAGAATGTGATTTTAGATTATGACTAAAAGCTTAAGCATATGTGCATATGTTAAAGTGAACATATCTAAACATATGTGCATATGTTTAGATTATGTCTAAAAGCTTAAGCATTCATCTTAATTTTTATGATTCAGCTATTATATTATAAGGTTCATTAACTTTAAAATTATTGCTTATCAATCTTGTCATGAACACATATAAAATAAAATGAGCACTTAAAACTTTAACCATAATCTAAACACATAATATTTTCAAGATTGATAAGCAATAATTTTAAAATTAATGAATCTTAAATATAATAGTGAAAACATATAAAATATGATTAATACTTAAACTTTTATTCGTAATCTAAACATATAATGTGTTCATGATATAATTAATTATTTAATTCTTAAGTTACACAATGCAATAAAAACTAATTAGGGATGCATGCAATGCGTTCAATTTTTCTCATGAAAATAATATAAATATTATTATTTTTGTTGCATATACCTAGACACATTTAGCCTTTAGATTTGATATAATATTTGTAGTTGATCATATCTAGAACAAATCAAATGATGTTAAGATGTGTTTCTTATATATCCAGCGATATTAATATGAGTTTCGTATATATGCAGTGTTTAACTACGCAGCATATTCATTGACCATTTATTTTTATTAATGAAATATAAAAGTTAGTTACTTTATAATCGCCCCATAATTTATCCTTTATAACTAGAAAGTTGGGTTTATGGATATTCTCCTTTCACCATTCCAAGGTTTTTCCTTTATTTTTCTTCATTTATTTATCTTACATGATCTATAAATTCGTTTAAAACTATTTACCAAAGATTAGCCACCGCAATGAAAACATATTGTTTGATGGTGACGAGTGATGGACCCACAAAGACGGGCTTACTGTTCCTCGTTCATACCATGAGAAAAGTTGTCGAAGTAGCTCGTGATGGAAAGATAGAAACCAAGCAACGTTAGCAACTCATTTTCTCTTAATTTATTTTTTAATCATCTTATTAAATTGTGTAGATAATATATATATTTATTTGTGTCTCTTCGGATTAGAAATTTAGAATATATATCATAAACATTTATTACGGTGCAAAAAAGTTTTTTTTTTAAATCTTAAGGCAGGACTTAGACTACAATGTGCAAGAGGAACAATCGGGACCAACCGAGAGGGGATTGGAGTGGCCCTTGGCCTCCCAAAATTTTTAGATTAACATATATGCATTACGTATAATTATAATAAGCTAAAAAATTAAAATATAATGTATTTAGATATTTTGACTCTTTCAAATTTTATCCTAGGTTTATTATTGGAAACACTGATAAATATTATTATATTTACATGGTTGTTTTATTATTATTATTATTATTATTATTATTATTATTATTATTATTATTATTATTATTATTATTATTTCTCTTTCATTTTTTATTTATCTGTAAGTGTGTCGAATTATAAATAGATATTTTTATCTTTAAGGTAGGAGAACATTTTAATAGATACAATGTGTCATGATCGTTAATCCAAATATAATTACATTTAATATGCATTTGATATGATGACTAAAATAGGAAAAAGCTCGATCAAGTGAATTTCTACCATTCACAAACATGTATTATAGATCCTTTATAAAATAAGATTAAACGTTTGTGTAGATTCTTAATTTATTGAACTCAAATTTTAATATAATATGAACGTCATAATTAGGGATGGAGGCCAACACTTAAATATGTCAGTTCTATTTAAAAAATTTAATAAATGAACTATACCAAAGGTCTATAATAGACTTACAAATTAAGTTTGTTCTGATTTATTTATTAAATTTAAAAAAAAAATGACCTATCTTAATAGCTTATTAAACCATATTTATTAATTAATAAATATATACTAAATTATATTTATAATATTAAAAATAAAATAGTATGCACTTTAGCATTGTACATATCTAACAAATATTATATTTGATTTTTTAAATCAAAATTATTATAACTTTATCTCATATATTAAACATTTTTAAGCTTTATAATATATATTAATAATATAAGTTAATCTTATAAGCTAATAAGATAGGTCTAATATAGACGAATTAAATTTGTTTAAATAAAAATATTAAATCTTAATTTCAAATTTAATTTATTTATCTAAAAAGATGAGTCAAACAAAATTTAAAATAAATCAAGTTACGAGTCGTTCATAAACGATCTGACTTATTGACAACCCTACTTATAACTATGAACCTTCTTACAACTTCGACTATTATTCTTATTCAATCATCACCGTTGCAATAAAACATCCCTCCAATTTAAAATTTTATACGCATCATGACCGTTTTTAAATTAAATTCTTTGCATACCAATTTTTATATTTATACCATGCCAACATAATAAACAAAATATTAAATATTATTTGTAAAAACAAAAGAAAAATAATAGAGGGGGACAACGGCCACTTCCTCACTCGAAGGGGCGAGGCCGAGGCGAAGGTCCCGTCCCCTCTTATCTCGTCAACGACACCAAATAAGGAGCCCCGTCTCTCGTATTTTTTTTCCTTTTTAAATAATAGTTATTATATTTCTTTTAATATTTAATATATTACTAGATTGGTTACGTTGATGTGTGAGATAAACATTGTCATGTCACTAGTTTAATCTAAAAATTAGTGTTAGGCAACAAGACACGAAGGATTAGTGCCTATAAGATCATTTTCAAATATACTCTTAACAACCTTTCATTATTAATTTTGACCCAAGTTGTTATCTATTATAATTTTGTTAATTTATACTTTTTTGTTTAAAAAATATTCAGACTGATGAAATAGCGATACAATAAAATTAATTTTTTTATTTGCTATAATATCTTTTTCTTAAACTAGTTAAATATTTAATAATAAACTCATTGCGTTTTACAATGCGTATAATATTTAAAACTATTTAAAATATCCATATCTTTAACTTCATCATTTTATATTTAGCAATCAATTTAAAAGCTACAGTTGTCAAAATATTTTTATTTAATTTAGTAGTTTAACTGGTAAAATCTAATCATTATTTCCGATAATTAAGTGTTAATTAAATCGTTATCAATTGTTCAAATTGTTGGTCATGCCAAATAGAGTATAAGATAAATTAAAGTTTACTAATAAAGATAGATAACTACGAAAAAAATATTAGTTTTAGATCATTTTTATCTTAATTTTTTGTTTAAAGTAAATTTTGTCATAATCTTGTGAACTCTTATTAAAATCTCGCTTGCTATGAATTAAAACAACTTATTGTCTAACCAGATTAAAAGGCGAACAATTATTCTGATAACATAAATAAAGAGTTATAATATTACGATTATAAAATAAATATTAGTCTTCTCTTAATAGCTTAAATTTTTTGGATAGACGATTGGTTCATTTAATTTAATATGGTATTAAAATAGGATCCAAAGGTTTTAGATTTGATGTAAGAAATAGTGTTGAAATTATTAGACTAATGAATTTCTTCCTAATAACTCAAGCTTAATTTTCTTACGGAAACTTTTACTTTGGTTTTTTAGATGAAAGAAATAAAACTTGTAAATTGGCAAGTTAACGAAACAAAATTCAAGTACGGTGATGACTTTTCTTGCAACTTTGTTTCTATGAGCAATTTGAACTATAATTATCTTTTCATAATTGCATGCATAACAATCAATGAACGAATGAGAATATATCTAAATGAGGGTGATTAGTATTTTTTATAATTAAATTAATTGGACGAAACTTGTAATGATACTAAGTTTGATCTTAATCATCTTTGTCAGTTATTCTTTTTAATTTTACATATTAATAATTTCGATGTTCACGATATTGTTAGGTTCATGTACCATTTTAAGGTATCGGAGTTGGATTAATCGAACAACCGGAAATATTGTAATGATATGTAACAAGGTTAGGACCATAAAACCCCTCCTGATTCATTAACTAATATAAGTGTCAAAGATAAAATTCACACAGGCCTTGTTTGACAATGAGAATCACAGGTTCTTCTTATAGGTTCTTCCACTTATATATATATATATATATATATATATATATATATAATGTTGTTTATGTATATTTAAAATAATATTAAAGATCAATTTTTTTATATTAAATAAAAAAGTTAAAATTAATTATGTCAATTTAAAAAATAAATTACGGAGGAGTGAGATAGAGGGAGGGAGGGGGAGAGAGAGGGCATAAAGAAAAATATTATTTCGTATATATATATATATATATAATGTTATTTATGCATATTTAAAATAATGTTTAAGATCAAACATTTTTTTATACTAAATATAAAAAGGTAAATTAGTTATGTCAATTTAAAAAACAAATTACGGAGGAGATAGATTGAGAGAGAGAGAGAGAGAGAGAGAGGAATGAAGAGAGAGGGGGCGGCAGAGAGGGTGTGAGGGAGGGAGAGCGTGGGTTACGAGGCCAAGTGCAAGTTTGGCAAAAACAAAAAGGAAAACGTGCGGAATTGAACGATTTCACCAAAATGGTAGAACCGGATAAGAATTTCGGACTGCTCATGCGTTGTCCGAGATTTCGGAACAATCAGTTCTCAAGGGCTGCGTTTGAAAACGAGAATCTAATTTTTCTCGGATTTCCAATGAATAATTGATTTGATAGATTAATTCTGATTGTATTTTGATGAACTAAAAATATTAAGTTCGACGAATGTTTAGATGAACCGATAAGAACTAAAAAAATAAATTATTTTTTCTAATAAATAAATTAAAAATAAATAAAAATGGTAAAATTATTTTTTATTATAAAAAAATATTTTAAATATATTAGTAATATGTAAACCTAATTTTATATATACTGTAACTAAATATTTTTTAAACATAAATAAAGTTTTATTTTAGAATTATATTATTAGATTAACATAAAATTACAATTTTAAATTTTAAATTTAAATGTTGAAATATAATTAAAAGATAAAAAATTAAATAAAAGAAAGCATGAGCTTATGAGAGAGGAAATAAGAAATGAAAAACAAGTTTTAAGATTGAAAATTAAAGTTAAAATATAAATTAAAAGTAATATATATATATATATATATATATATATATATAAATATTTTGTTAAGCCTAAACTAAAAAATAAACACATACGAGAGAGAAAATAAAAAAAAGAAAAATAAGTTTTAAAAATAAAAATTAGAGTTAATATAATAAATATTTTATGAGGATAATATTAAAAATTAAACACGTATTAAAATAAGAAAGATAATTAATTTATATATTATAATAAAATATTATGGCAAACTCTTTGTCTAAAAATATATTACGTTAAACATAAATAAATAAATAAACTAATAATAAAATATAGAAAATTAATAATATATTAAAATTAAATAAAAATTAATTAGAATTTATTAATTCAAATTAAATATAATCAAATTATAAAAGATAAAATTAAATATAAAGTAAAAAAAATTAGTGGAGATGATTAACTTCAGAAAAAAGAAAGAAAGAAAAAATATGGAAGGAGAGAGAAAACGTCAAATCAATCTCGTCGAACAAAAAAAAAGCATGAACCGGTTGCCAGAATTTGGAGTAGATTCTGGGTATTGGGTTCCATGTTGGGTTCTGGCAAACGTCATATCGTTTGCCAGAACCCACCGAAACCAGGCCAGAATTCAGGCCTGGTTCCGGTTGTCAAACGCAGCTAAGAATGATTCTAAGTCCGTTTAGTGGAACCGATGGGAACCCGACCCAGGTTCAGGATCAGGTTACTTTGTCAAACGCAGCGCCAAAAAACTCAGGCCATGTTTTAGGTCAAGAATCAGACCAAAATTTTGAGTTGAGTCCTCACTAGTTCCACTAAAACGTTATTACATTTGGCGGAACTAACACTAGACCCCCAAGTCTTTAAACTTAAGATCATGTGACCCAAAAATCAAGATTTTTAATTCTTTCAAAACGCAAGAATTAATGGTTCTTAGGAAATAATTTTTTTTACGTTTGCTTTATATTTTATGATGTGATAGTTTTTTCTTTTCTCTTTCCTCACTCTCTCTTTATCTTATTTAAATTAAACTAACTTCTAACTTTATTTATTAATTATTATATTTGTTTAATATTATTTAATTTTAATAAACTATTTTTTATTTGTTATTCTTTTTTGTATATTATTTTACTTATTTAACTTTACAATATTTCTTATTATTTTGCTTAAATTATAATTTAAATTTAATAAATTATTTTATTATATTATTTAAGAAATTAATTTATATATTATCTTAAATATATTGCATAAAAAATTCATTAGTATAAAATTTTAATTCAATTAGATTTATTATCATCATTAAAAAACTATTTTATCTTCTCGATTCTCATATTTTATCCAAACACATATTAATACTAATCTATCCACTCAATTTTTTAGTTCTCAACATTAATTTTTAGTTCAACTAATCAATCAATCTATGAAATCTACAAATTCTTGAAACTTCCTATAACTTAAGTTTTGGGAGCCAAACGGCCCATCAGAACTTACGCCTAGAACTTAAGTGATCAGAACCCCAGTAGTGCATGGACAGCCCAAGGTTCTGCCATAGTGATTCCATCATTTTAATGAAATCGCTCGGTTCGATAAGAATGAGATGAATTTTTTTTCCAACCTTGCGCTCCTTGTAACCCATGTAAACATCCCTCTCATTTTTCTCTCAAACAAAAAAAATGATGAAGCACAAAAGAAAACTAAACAACATCTAATAGTTCGTTTATACTTATTGTTACCTAAATGATGGGAGACGATCGACCAGTATTTAAGGTTATTGGTACTAATTTTTTTCAAAAATATATTAATGGAAGCCACACTACAAGAATATTAGGTATTAGTGACGAAAATTAGCATCACCAGATTGTCACTAAACCATGCTAATTTAGTTACCGATGGTATAACGACAATTAAGCAACAAAAAAAGTACCGTTAAATCCTAATCGCTACTAGTGACAGCTGCTAGCCGTCGCTACTTTCGTTAGTAAGCTCTCATGGAATCAAAATAAAACTGCCGCTGAAGTGTCACTATTTTTTGGGTTTTTTTCCAAAAAATAATGACTCTACGTCGCTAAACTATCAATAAATAATCGTAAAATCCGTCTTAGCAATGTCGCTAATCTGTTAGTGAGTCGTCAATAATTTGTCGTTATTTATCAAACAATCTCATTGCTAAACTGACTCGTCGCTGAACTGACGCAATTTATCGAACTAATTTATTTAAAAAAAATTATGTTGTTGATTTGTAGCCGAACCTCACAAATTATAAATTAGGGGAATATTAAATTTATTTGTACATAAAACTTTAAATACAATAAATATTATCATGACATTCAATATAATATATATTCTTATCCATGCACTACACGATAAATATGTCGAAGAAAAGTAGTGATAGAACATCACATAATATCACAATACAAGTTTCAAAAGTATATAAAATTCATAGTACAACAAAGTTTAATTGTCAAATATCACATGAAAAGTTTAATCATTGGAGAAGAAGGATGAAGAGTGCGAAGAGTAAATCGATCGTGAATCAAACTCAGGACCTCGAGCAATAGTGGCCTAACTCTATCTCATGCAACGAGATTGCGAAAGATGGGCATATGCAAGCGATGATGATGATAAGACGAGGCGAACGACGAACAAATAATCTCAAATCCATCGAGAACCTTGGAATCCACCAATGATATTTATGCAAGTCATCTCCTTGAATTGGATAAGAAAAATATTTATTATAAAATCCATCATAATCACTCTGAAATTCACCAGAGTTCTTCAGAATCCATCAAAGACATCGTGAATCCACACGATAAGAGAACATGTTGTTCAATTTGAGGAAAATATTTAAATTATGATTTTATTCATATAAAAAAAGACTCTTATAGACATATTGAGTTTGACCTTAACAAAAAATCTAAAATAACTGACAAATCATCCTAAGATAAAAAATAGATAACAACAAACCTAACTAATAAAATATTTTAAACTAACAATATTTGGTGCTACGTTAGACTTTCTTTAAAAAAAATTGTCCTCGAATTAGGATTGTTGTGTGATGGTGTAACTGGGATGCCGTTTAATGATTTGACGAATGTGATTTAGAAGAGGGTTAAATATATTTTTTTTATATTTTTTATGACCAAAATCTAAGATAATTATGTCTAATCAACATGTTTTGATACCACTTTACGCTGCGCGATTGTGAAAGATGAACATAGGCGGGCGACGATGGTGATAAGACGAGGCGAACGATGAACAAACAATCCCGAAATTAATCGAGAACTTTGGAATCAACCAATAATATCGATATGCAAGTCGTCTCCTTCAATTAGATAAACAAGTTAATTACTTTGAGATCCACCAATCACTCTGGAATCCACTAAAAGCATCGTGAATCCATACAATAAAAGAATATGAAGATCAATTTGAAGAAAATATTCAAAGTATGATATTATTCATATCAAAAGAATTCTTATATAGAGTTTTACAGGTAGAGGATGACCTTAACAAAAATATCTAACATAACTCACAAATCATCCTAAAATAAAAAAAAAGAAAAACTAGATAACAACAACCTAAATAATAAAATATTTTAAACTAACAATATTTGATGCTAGATCACTATCATCCAAGACCTCTCCCACAAAATCTCTTAACTCACTCATAGTCATGGGGAGCGGGACGGTCGAACGACAATAGAAGCACTCACTTGCGAACTCGATCCACCTAAACCACAAAATCATCCGTCCTTAGTAAGTTGACTTCTTTTCATACCTCCTTATCGACTTCGAGGTATTCATCATTAGCCCTGTAGTTCTTCGTCATAAGCAAATCATATGAATATTGTCAATGAAAATAGTTAATTCTATACAAAAAATTTAAAGAGAAATATTTAAAATAAGTGTTATAAAAATATACCATAATATATTTTGTTTGCTCCGTGACAAATTGGTGAATCTTCTTGTTCGTGTAAAAAACTTTTTGTACACTGTTCCAAAGTGAATTTTGTCGTCACTCGTCATCAATCACATATTAGATAATTTTATTCTTATTATACTATATAAATTTTCAACGCTACATGATTAAATCTAAGAAAATTATGCTATATTAATTAAATATTAACAAATTAAGTTAGAAGGGCACGATCATTAATCATGATTACACTGGATTGATCATTATGGAGAGCTTATAGTGTGCGCCCTCCTCAAAATGAGGAGGGCGCTGGTGAGTGGACAAAAAAGAGATGGAAGGAGACTATAAGCTTTTTTTCCATCGTCAGCCACGACTTGGAAGGAGGCTATAATTTAATATTTCAGAAAAAATAAACTTCAACTTTTTTTCCATCGTCAGCCACGACTTCTCGACAATATATTCTATCACTAAATTTCCATCACAAACAGTATTATTCTTGTAGTGCCACATTTCATATTTAAGTTTTAGGTACATAGAAAATCTTTAACGAAAATTTTATCTATCATAGATCCGAAATAAATAGTAGATTAGTTAGTGTCGATAGTGTCATAATTGATGTACATAAGTCATTCGTTAGGGTTACAATTGATGCTCATAGTTGTTAGCTGTCGAAAATATAGCTATTATTTAAAATAAATTATTCTAATATTAAATTAAATGGTGAGGTCTGTCATCAGTAGTAGTACACTAGTACGAGTAGGTTGATGATGCATGGATTGAGCGGCCACCATTTTAGATACCGATCAGTTTGACAAGATTTGCGGCTGCATTTAATGGGTGCTACTGAAAACTGTCGTTATCATGTGAGAGCGTGGCGAAGAAGTACATTTGGCAATACGTCCCACAATATATACAATTGCTTTTTTTTCAGTGATAATATATAAAATTATTTTATAATTGCATTATACTTATTGGGTGATTTTTTTTAAATATATTCAGAATGTTTTGTTATCTTTTTCAAGCTTAAATACATTTCATTTTTTTAATTCTTTGAGACAGTATATATATTTTTAGTTATTGTTATTTGCTATTAAATAATATTTGGTTAATGAATTAGCAATAATTACATGTTACCTATTTTAGTATCATTTATAACTTATAAAAAAATTAATACGTATATTAATTAGCATATATATGGTAAAAAACATTGGAAATGTATTTAAAAAATATCTAATTCTACTATTCCTCATCCTTAATTAGGTAAGGCTCCAGCCTCCAGGCTCCAAGCTCCAAGCTATTCGAAGGATGATCTTTTCATTTCAGATTAATATAAAGTTTCTTGGACAAAAAGAAGTCTCATATGGGATCGAAATAATGATTTTATTATTTTATTTTTTCTTGGAGCCATTTTTTCTTTTTTAATATTCAAATTTTCTCCATTGCCTAATGTGATTTCGGATGTTAGGAAACATCTTAACACATAAATGTTTTAATATATTCGTAGTTCATTTTCTAATAACGATCTTACATCTTGGTTTTTAATATAAGAAAGAAAATATATACCAAGTATAAACTAGATTTGCAAGAACACAATTATAAATTTAACATGTTAAATACTTAAGATAATTAATAACTTATGGTATCTGAATTCTTAATAATTTGTATGATGGCTAAAGTGGACCGAGTTATGAGCTCCCACCCATAAAGACGAGTTTAAGAATATCAATATGATGTTGTTCATTAACTGGACCGTGATCTTTATGAAATAGAATCGATGCCACTCTGTACGATAGCTTTTAATTTTTATTATAATAGGAACAAAACAAATTATATCGAGACAAGAGCATCTTTATTGGTATAAAAAACATGATGAATGTAGAAAAAAAAATCACAACTCATCATCTTTCTATTACATCGTTTCAAACAAAATTTCATAATAATACTTCTCTAATTTAGAATTGAATTTCAAATCTCTAAGGATTGCTTACCTTCAGTGTAAAAATAAACTATGTTAAGTGTATTACAACAATATATAAATCAGGTGGCGCGTGGGAGGAAGAGGGTCTTGTCTGTCATGTGTGTACGTTATGTCTCCTACTGCTGCTGTACAAGTTCGTGAGGTTCTATTAATTACTGAAAAGTTGGGTGTTACTTGATGCAACTTGCAAATTTGTTAAGCATCCAAGTTGTACATGCTCTATCAGAAATTTATAACATCGGTCCAAGCATCATATGAATCCGAATAGAATATATAATTTATATACATATACAAACATTTCTAAATCATTATAATAAAATGCCATCTTGATTTGAGTCATGAATCATATTAAATAAATTAACTGCTCACATTTGTTTGCTTTAGTTCATTTGCTACATGTTTCTTGGTCCTTCGATAATATTTTTACTTCGCCCTACTTGCGTCCAGTCAGTAGTATTCACCCAGACTGAAATATATCCCTTCTTTTTTTCTCACTAGATAAAGGTGTCATATGATATTGTTAGGATTTTAAAATACTGACATGGACAAGAGAAAAAAAAATCTTGTCACGTGTGAGCTTTAAACAAAACTCTACTAAAAAAGTGTTAAAGAGAGAGTAACATTGAAAAAAATATTTTGCGTGTTTGTATATCAATCTCGATATGCTTTGTGCGCACATGAAAAAAATGGATTTACAAATAAGTATGTGACGTCAATATTATCACACCAAATAATCGAAGGAGATGTGACATGCAAACCAAGTTCTATGAGAAGGATCGCAGTCATACGAGATCAGCTGTGGCATCTGCTAAAGCTTTATACTCAGACTCAGTTGACGAGTGTGAGATTGTTCTTTGTTTACACGTTGACCAAGAGATGAGATTGATACAAAAAAATAACAGATCCTCCAAACGACTTGCGATCATTAGGACATCCAGCCCAATCAACATCACTAAAAATATGAAGAATGTTAGTGTGATTAGGAGCTAAAAAAAGGGCAAGATAATTTGTACCCCGCAAATAACGTAAAATTTGTTTCACAACTTGCCAATGATCTGTGGATCGATTATGCATGAATTGACAAACAAGACTGGTCGCATAGGAAACATCAGGCCTGGTAATTGTCAAATATTGTAAGGCGTCAACAACCTGTCAATACAAGTGTGAGTCAGCAAAGGAGGAGCCATAATACTTAACCAATTTTGTAGAAGACCCAAGAGACGGGGAAACTAGTTTTGTAGTTGTCATGCCAGTGCGATTCAGAAGATCCAGAATATACTTTTGTTGGGAGAGAAGTAATCCATTGTTATCTCGGAGTAATTCAACACCAAGAAAGTAATTCAGATTGTCAAGATCACGAATTGCAAAAAGTTAACTTAGATAGGAAATAGAATTGGTAATGTGATCCACGTGAGAAATAGTAAGGATAATATTAGCAACATAAACCAATATAATGAGAAGAATTTCTGACTTTCGGAACATAAATAACGAACAGTCAGTTGCAGAAGCACAAAAATCATAGACAATAAGAGTAGATTGTAGCTTTTGAAATTATGCATGCAGAGCATATTTTAATTCATAAATAGATTTGCGAAGAAGACACATATAATCAGAGTTGTTCTCATCAGAAAATTTAGAAGGTTGAGACATGAAGACTTTCTCATTTAAATGTCCATGCATGAAAGCATTGCTGACATCCAACTGATGAAGAAGCCAATTATTAGAAATAGCAAGAGATAGAACCAATCAAATTGTGGTGAGTTTTACAATCGGGCTAAAGGTTTTCGAATAATCAATGTCTGATTGTTGATGAAAACTCTTGGCCACTAGTCGGGCCTTGTAGCGCGTTATAGTGCCCATCTGGAAGAGACTTGGTGCAAAAATTCACTTGCAACTAAGAATATTCATACCTGGACGACGATGGACTAACACCCATGTACAATTGAAAATGAGAGCATTCAACTCTTCAACCATTGCCGAGCGCCAGTGAAGAATTTTTATGGCAGAAGAGTGGCACATTGGAGTAGAATCCGAGACAGAAATGATATGCAACACCTGTGAATCTTGAAGATATGCGAGTTTCTTGTAATTTTGGCGAGTACCTTGCCGAAGTGTCATGTGTTGTCAAGGGAGTGGGTCAAATGGAGAAGAGGTGGATGACGTATCAGTACAAGAGGATGAAGAGGAACTAGCATAGGAAGAAGTTGTGGTAGAGACCAATGAGTCAGTAGACTGAGTGAGAGGTGAAGAAACATTGGTGGAAATAATGAGCTAAAACATTGGTGGAAATAGTGAACTAAAACGAATAGTGAGCTAAAACAATTCTCATCAAATTTAATGTGACGTGCATAATATATTCTATCTATTGTTGGATTCAAACACTTATAATCACGGAAAGAGGATTGATAACCAAGAAAGACATATTTCATTGAACGAAAAGAGAACTTGTGAGGATTATATGGACGCAAATAAGGATAAGCATTACATCCAAAAGTTTTCAGAAATATATAAGATGAAAGCTTATTAGAAAGTTTTTCAAAATGAGAGATATCATCCAACACCACAGAAGGTAATCGATTTATTAAATAAATTGTAGTTTCAAAAGCAAACTGCAAAAAATAATGAGGTACATGAAAATGGGCAAGTAATGCTAAAGCAATTTCAGTGGCATAACGAATTTTTCTTTCAATAACACCATTTTGCTCATGAGTGTGAGGACAAATTAAACGATGTTGAATACCAAAAGAGATAAAATGTGATTAAAGGGCTATAAATTCTTCACCAGAATTAGAATGAAAAAAATGAATCTGACGTGAAAACTAACGTTCAACCAATGCTTGAAAGAAAAGAAAAATTATTTTGACATCATATTTATTATAAAGTGGAAAATACTAAATAAATTTTGAATAGACATCTAAAAATAAAATAAAATAACGATGTCTCTGAGAAGATAAAAGTGGAGCAGGGCCTCAAACATCTACATAAACAAGATATAAAGGAGCACTGCTAGATGACTCGATTGGCGGAAGCGATTGGCCAGAGGACTTTTTAAGATGACATGCATCACATGAGCTGATGGACGAGAAATCTGAGGTGCTGGAACCTGATGAAGGAGAATGTAGAACTTTGCGGACAGTCTCGGATGTTGGATGACCAAGATGATTGTGCCATTGAAATGCGAAGAGGAGGGCAAATGGATATGTGCACGATACCGAAGCTTGAGGTAGGCGATAAAGTCCATGCTTATTGGTGCCTTGAAGCAGGACTTTGTGCGTGTGACAATCCTTGATAACAAAAAGATTAGGATGAATTAAAAATAACAATTATAATGAGCTATAAATTGAGAAGCAAATAATAAGGATTTGGAGATGGAAGGGACACATAAAATATTATGAAGTAGAAGAGGAGAACCACATGAGGGAAGAGAGGAGTGTTCAATATGACTGATACCTAAACGCATATCATTTCGAACCTGAATTTGCTCTGATCCATAGTAAGGTGCTATCGTATGTAGAGATTGCAGGTCCGACGTGACATGATGTGTTGCACCAGTGTCAGAAATCCAGTCACTCTAAGCACCTAGTGTTGGAAGAAATGGAGAAGAATAACCAGTGGGCATCGTAGTGGAAGTCGTGTATGCATGTGATGTTGATGAAGCTGTAGAGGTCGAAGTAGGTACCGATCTTTGATGACGAAACCTACACTTGTATGGACTATGCCCATGAAGACCATACACAATGCAAGGATCGCATCTTGAGGCAGCAGGACGACCTCGTCCTATGCCAAAGCCTTATCCACGACTTCGATTAGATGAAGGCACAAAAGACGTCGATGAAAAATTGACGGTTAGTGAAAAAGTTGTGTCAGTTGAAGGATGCATCACTGGAAGTCGGATTTCATGGCTAACAAAAGTACTTTGAAGTTCAAAAAATATATTCTAGTCTAGCTAGATGATAGAGATGTAACAATATCACTAAAATCTGGTCACAAATTCTGAAACACAATGTCATTGAATTGAGGAGTGGAAACTGAGTGACTGCCAATTCATTTGCGAGATATTTCAATTGTCGTAGATAAGAGGCTATAGAAATGTAGGATCTGGATGACACCAAGAGGGGGGTGAATTGATGTATAAAATTTTTGCTACTTTAGTTGTGCTAGATTAGTTAAATTATATTTAGCGAAAGCACATAAATTCAAGAGCAAAACAGATAGAGTGAGAGAGAGAGCAAAGGAAACAAACAAGCACACAAACACAAAGTTTGTTGACGAGGTTCGGTCGAACTCCAGGCCTACGTCCCCGCTCCGGTCTTCTCGCACTTGAGATCTCCGGAGATCACTAACTCGTTCTTCAAGGGCGAAGGCTCCCTTACAAACTTCTCCTTTCTTGCACGAGGACAAGGAGACAACCTCTTACAAATCTCTCAAGAACTCTTGGTCCCTTCTATCCTGGATTCTT
>LTAE01002597.1:38218-81035 GCA_001647135.1 Pontederia paniculata | reverse complement strand
TCGTGGGGAGCCAAAGGGACAATTGTCCCTTTGTGCTTTTTCTTTGTGAAGCGACACAGTCACATTTAATGTGATTAGTGTTGTCCCTCTCTCTCCCTTAACTGATGCACTCACCCTATTTATATAGGGGTTAGATGCTAATGCATTCTATGGAAAAAAGGTTTTTCAAGAGAGAAATAACTTGTCCTTTTATGTTATTCTGTCCAAAATATTTGAGCTGTGATTCTGAGTTCTAAGTCCACGTGACTTAGTTCCCGACGACGAGGACACGCCAACGTGTTGTCAGTGTTCGTGGAAGAATTTCTTTCGGCTCCGACGACCTCCGTTTCTGCTGCAAGAGGTATTTCATAAAACCTCTATTTAGTTGAATTATATTTGTTATAATTCCTTCAGCTTCAATTCCCCATTTATAGTACGTAGCATTTTATATTTCAATGACACCTCACCAATATTTAGAACTATTAACATGTAATTAATTTGATATTATGACGAAAATAAAAAAATAAACTCTGGTCAAATTTATAACTTTAGAAATTGAATCCGAGACTATTAGTTGTTGTTGTTCACTAACGATATGCCAACCAAACTTGATTCACTTAGCACTCTATTTGGTACACCTAGGGGTGGACACGAGTCGAGCCGAGCTAAGTCAACACTTAAATAGGTCAGACCTATTTAAAAAGTTTAATAAACGAGCTAAGCCAAAGATCTATAATAGGCTTAAAAATTAAGTTTGACCTGGCTTGTTTATTAAATTTAAGAAACCTGACCTAACTTAATAGCTTATTAAGCCATATTTATAAATTAATAATATATATTAAATTATATTTTAACTTATATTTATAATATTAAAAATAAATTATTGTGCACTTTAGCATTGTACATATCTAACACACTAAAATTAATAATAATTTCGAATAAAATTGACTTATTGTACCTCTTTCGATATTACATTTGATTTTTTGAATCAAAATTATTAATAATTTTGACTCATATGTTAAACACTTTTAAGTTTTATAATATATATTAATTATATAAATTGATCTTATAAGCTAATAAGATAGACTTAATATATACGAGCTAAGCATGTTTAAATAAAAAGACTAAATCTTAATTCCGAGTCTGCCTTATTTATTTAGAAAGACGAGCTGAGCAAGACTCAAAATAGGTCAAGTCACGAGTCGCTTTTTAGGTTATTCCCATTACATGCTGACCAAAAAACTGTCCTTTTCATCTTGCATTGTTCTAAGAGGAAGCAAGAACTCATTGAATGCAGACCCTCCTTATGACTAATGGAGTATGGAATGGTAACTACGACTGTCAGAGCAGAGAATTGTTCCAGAAAAGATGAATCCAGTGACAGTGGAAGATCTTGTCAGGAATCGTATATACCTGCTGAGGATCTCTCCAATTCAATGTTTGGATAGCATTTACTCATGAGTCATGGCATAGTTGGGGGAAATCAGGTTTATAACCCAACACTTCCATAGAATTTGCTAGGAAAGTTCAGCTGGTTTATCCAATTAGGCACCAAACATAGGATGAACATTAAGCAGCTCTTGAACATATTTTCTAGACACAAGTGGACCAAGAAACTTACTAAGTCACTTTGTTAATTGCCATCTAATATGAGAAGATAGAGACAGAACAAACACCTCTGGTGTTTCAACATTAAACGGAAAAAAAAGTGTTCCTTTGACACAAATGACAGCTCTTGTGTGAGCATAACTACATTCCATTTTCTTAATGAAAATGCTGAAAGAACAGATGAAACTATTCATGAAGGTTCCTACAAACTGAGTCCAATTAGACGAGTTCCTGAGGTATGGATCCTTGAAAGCTCCTTAGAAATGTCACAAATATCTGCTGGTGTTCCTTTTCTCTAAATAGAATTGTGAAAGCCTGCAGAATGCAAGAGCACTGCTTTGATTTCTTCTGGCAGAACACCAGGGTTCTCTTTGCATTGCTGAAACAGAAGAAAAAAAAGAGTCAATGGCTTGTTCTCAGTGATACAAAAGGAATGCAAGAATGCTAATGGTTCCTATTAGTCCCTGGAAGTTGTCATATATTGTCTGGAGCTTACCTCAGCTCGGAAAACATCTAGTGCAAATCCATTGAAACAACTGATTACAGCTTGCTGCACATCGAGACCAAGACCATCAAGGGCCCTCATAGTGGAGAGTAGTAGACCAGGTTTGCGAGCGCAAAACATATGAATGTTTACTGCTTGGCCCTCTCTTACCCTGACCTCAACCTATGAGGCAACAAAATTATCCCAGTTATTTCATCAAATTATTATTCATAGAGAACCAGTCTCCACTTTAAGAAGTAAAATATGTCATACATTCATGCATCTTACACAAGATTAACTCAGATCATGTTTCAGAAAGTTGGAAAATGACATGCAGACATTGATACTAACCCTTGCTGGCTGACTATTTGGGCTTGGCAGTGAACTAGAGCAGAGCTCCTCTTTCACTCGACTTGATAATGCGGGTGGTGTAGGAGGTAAGGGGTGAAAGCTTGTTGTAGTCGAAGCTGGCAATGAAGAACTAGAAGGTGTTGACTCAAGCTCATTATGAAGATCATTGATCCTTTGCAGAAGCTCCTTCAGGTATTCAATAGCATCACCGAGAATGGAAGCCCTGTCCATCTACAAACACATGAAGAACAAGTTGGATACGGAAGATCAACTTGAGAACTTCAGATATCTTCATGCCAAGGTAGGCATAATTGGGTTTTCCTGGATAATTGTGATTACTTCTTCATACCAAAGGTATTTTACTTCATTTACAAGTATCAGATGCATTTAATAATATCACCAGCAAAAAAAAAAAAACTGAATGAATCAAATGCAACGTTAAGTAGCCTTTGAAGTGGATAATTATTTACTTTCAGTAAAAGGGATCCCTGAACAAGCTTTATTTTACCTCATATCAAGTTGCTCTTCCAGAACAGACCTTTCAGAACAAAGTTGATGAAAACAGAATGCAACTCTAAATAAGCTTGCAGGTTGTAATGGTTATGTTAGGACAAACTTGAGAGATTATTAAGGAAAGAAAAAAACAAGTTCAACATTCATATTTGATTTGGAGATGAAACCCAAAAAAAATGAATAAACCATTCATCATGAAGAAAAGGAACAATATGAAATGGTGAAGCAGAACTTGGCATGACCTTGAAATATTACATAATTAGCATCAGAAAAAGTGAAAGAAGAAAATTTTCTAAATCAACACCAATTATTTTGATAACAAATAAAATAATTAACATCAGAAAGCAACTGGTGATTGTAAATAATAAGCATTACAATGATTCACTTCTGCAGAACTTGCAAAGCTTCCATTTAAGAATGGAACATGCAAATGGAAAATTGTGACAGAAACCCTTGAATGCTGTATGTGCATGAACATTCAAAGGAAATATAATAGTTGCATATATAAGTAAAAACACTGGTTAAATTAGTCTGCAAAAGCTAACACTTTTGTTCAAGGAACCAATGCATTACTAAATAGATTTGGGGAGCAGTAGATGAGAAAGTGCTGACCTTGCTGATCTTAGGAACAACAGATCTTAACATGTAAAGCCTGTCATTGAGCTTCTTCCTCCTCCGGCGCTCCGCCATCAGATTCTTCGCCGGCAGCCCTTTCTTCTTCCCTTTCTGTTCTCCGGCAGCGCCAGTCACCGAGCTATTGGCGTTCGAATTGCTACCGCCGGCGCCGGCGCACTTCGCATTTCTCTCGCCCTTGGCATTCTCAGCAGCTGTAGCATCGTCCGAGTTATAATTCAATCCAGAGCCATCCATGCTCACTTCATCCATCTCATCTTCATCGTCGTCGTCATCGATCCCTTTCCTCTTCCTGTCGTTGTCTTCCAAGTCGGCCTTTCCCCGGCTCCCCTGAGCAAATCCACCGGAGCCTTCCCAGAGGCCCAAGGCGCCGCCTTTGTCGCTCGGCGAGGACGGACTCTGCCCGAGAGCAGCCGCCGCGCGCTTCTGGAACAGCGTTGGTTGCGTGCCAACCGAAGGAAAGATCTCCAGGGGCCTCAGAATCTTGGATCGATTGAAGAACGGAGAAGTAACGAAGCTGTCGAAGCCGACGGAGTTGAAGGCGACGCCGGAGCTCGATCCAGGGCAGCTCTCAGTGTTCGTCAGCAGGCGCGAGCCCGTAAACTGAGCACTGCCGGAGCTGAGGTCGGGGCATCCGAGCGCCACGCCAGCTCCCATTCCGGCAAACCCGAGCATAGGACCCCCTCCGACTCCGGCGAGAGCGCCAGAGACGCCGCCGATACCGCCGGAATTCGAAACCGGCAAGGCTGGGAGGAACCCGGCAGCGTCACAGCCCAGGTCGAACGCCGAGGCGTCGAAGGGGTTCGAGCAGACGGCGCTGAAGAGGGACGAGATGGTGGACTTCGAGGAGAAGAAGGGCGGGTTCTGGTCGAAGCCGTCCACGGGCGGCGGAGGCGGCAGCAGGAACGATTCGTGGGGAGACGAGTGCGACGAGGGAAAGGCGACGTCTTTCAGCTCCTGATGCGTTTGGAAGGCCTCGAACAGGTGGTGGTGCCCGCCGCCGGGAGACGGGACGGAGGATGCGGAGGCGGCGCCGCCGCCAAGGTACCAGTCGTCGCCCAGCATGGACTTGAAACTGGGGAGGCCAAGCTCGTCCTTGGCGTCCCCATTGGGGTCGGAGGCGTCGTCATTGCGCGTCCAGGGCCCGTTGTCCTCCTCCCCTCCATCCTCCATCCACACCACGCCATTGATCCTAGAAAGCATCTCAACTTTGCTATCTCTCCTCTGTTTCACCTTCTTCTATCTTCCTCCCAAGCTTAAGTTACAGTAGTAGTATCAGTAACTTTCAGATGAGGCTTATCAACTCTGTTTCTGCTCTCGTCTCCATCTGCAACTACTACTACTACAAGTTACAGCTAAAAGTGCAGAGGATTCAGAGGGTTGGTGGCCACTTGGAGAAGAAGGGAAGGGGGCTGTGAACGTTACGTTCTTCACCAAGTGATGAAGGGAGACGTGTTCCTGTTGCTGTGTGGTTCACCTTTTGCCTGCTGCGCTTTTGGCTTCTGTCATTGTGTTATTATTATTACTACACAACGCTGTGCTCTATGATATGTCCCCCAATGCTGCCCTCCCTTCTTGGCAAATGCACACCACTTTAATTAATACCTTCCTCTTCTC
This sequence comes from Pontederia paniculata, assembly GCA_001647135.1. Classification (NCBI taxonomy): domain Eukaryota; kingdom Viridiplantae; phylum Streptophyta; class Magnoliopsida; order Commelinales; family Pontederiaceae; genus Pontederia; species Pontederia paniculata. The sequence continues at coordinate 75,850 of LTAE01002597.1, read as the reverse complement.
TTTTCACTACCGACTGTTACATTGTAGTAACTCAAACGAGAATTAAACAAAAAAACACATACTTTTATTCATAAATCAGGTTCAAGTTGGAATTTTTATTTTAGTATAAACTATCTGTATCTCATAAAACAGTTCTGCAGTATTTTGGATTTCTCTACAGCAATTCTTGTTTGTTTCTTTCAGACTGTCACAAAGTGATACTGTAGTGTTAAGCCATTGCTCTGCAAAGTTTTAGGCTTTTAGCTTGTTGCTGCTCTCTCTCTCTCTCTCTCTCTCTCTCCTCTCTCTTCATGGATCCCATGGCAAGTCATCTCAAAGATGAAAGAACTGAACTGTTTTTTGACACTATGTGCTGAATGTTTATTTATTTATTTTGGTCCATTGTGTATGTTTGATAAATTATAGCTATGGTCAAAGTTACTGGGAGGAAGGTGAAAGCATACAAAAAGTGCAACAATTTGTTATAGTAATGCACCAGTCCCCAAAATCAGCTTTTTTTTATCTGTAATTCTCTTTAGTTAAGAATTGGGAGTTTCCATTTGGGGACTTCATTAAGTTGTGGTTGCTTCAGCAAGGAAAGAAGCCTGATAAGGACACAGTAACACAATGTTTCCTTCTGCTTTACCATCATGAGGAGGTTAGAGCGTTTTGGCATCACTCAGGAGGCAGAAACAAAACCTTGTGTCTTGGTGGAAGAAAGCCCCTTGATTAGTTTCTCATCATTCATCTGCCTGTAAATTTAAAGCAGTTACAGTCACAGCTGCAAGCTGAAAATTTGCAGAATTAGACTTCATGCAATGTTTTCACTGATTCTTTAAGCATTCAGCATAATTGCAATTGATAATAAGAACAATTATTTATTAAGAAGCTCCAAGCTCATATCAACAGTCTGTCCTTAGTTCAAGCAGTGGAGCTGATCTGAACAGAAATATTATACTGATTAAAGTTTACCAACTTCATTCCATTCCATTACTAGTAATATACAGTTGCATATGTTTACAGGATCACGAAGTTATTACTGAGGTGTAGATCGAGGGGGAGAGTGGTCCATATGCTACTGGCCGAGTTCATCCAAAGGAGGGAGGTGTGTCCTATTCATGTGAAGGACTTAAAAGTTTTGTTCTCGTCTATTAATGGAGGGAGAAGGGGGGAACAGTGCATGAGGGGCGTCCCTTTCTTACTGAGTTCTCTCCCAGAGAGAGCTCGGGCACATAGGCGAACACATGCACCCTTGTTCGAAGAGTTCAATATGCAGGTCCTTTTGGTGTGAGCTGTGGACAGTTCATTCATGCATGCATGCATGCATCTACATCTATTGCAGGCAGGAAGCAGTCTCTTGCCAAAGGATCATGAACTCTACACTACAGATAGTGCTGAGAGCGATGTGCATGGCTGAGCTCGTTGGGGTTGTGGTTTCCATATAAGATTAGAGGGAACGCAGTTGTTATTCCCAAACGGGAAGGAGAAGGATCGCAATAGTACATAGACAGCGAAGTGGCACTGCAGTTTTCCCTGGTAAAAGGGCAACACTTGGATCATTTTGCAAGAAGGTTATGGTTATTATTCCAGAAAGAGACGGCGGTTTGCAGAAGGCTACTGCTTTAAGCCTTTAACGGCAGAATGAGGCTGTAAGCAAGCGTTATTAAAGACGACGGAGAGAGAAAGCATTGGTGGTGCATAAAGCAGGAATAAATAGAGAGAGAGAGAGAGAGAGAGAGAGAGAGAGAGAGAGAGAGAGAGAAGGTCGACCGTAGCCCAAGATTCTCGTGAACAGACGACTTCTACGTTCAACTCACCAAAACTGGATCCAACACGTCGCCGAGAAGTATTCATTATTCAGCACTACAAAAATGGGAGTTTGACAATCGGAGGAGTATTTGTGAAGAATAAGATCACAGTGAAACATGTAATTCGGGGTGATATCAAATTAATCGAATTTAATGATGGGCCGAGACTCTAATATGTGGCCAGCGCGTATAATCGTTAACGTCGCGTGAGTTGAAAAATCGACACCGCTTTTCAAACACTGGGCGGCAATCAAAAAAAAAATTGAAAGTTTGATTTAGGGATGGCAGATCCTGCCAACCCATCTCCATCCCCGCTCCCGCCCCGAATTTTCGTGGCGGGAGGAATTAAATTTTTCGCTCTTGTTCCCGCGGATCTCCTAACCTTCCGCGAGGACCCCCTTCCCCAAAATTTAATAAAAAATATTTTTTAATAAAGAAAATAGATAATAAAATCATAAAAAATTAATATTCGTACAAAAATTATATATACATATATGTATTTAAATATTATTATTTATATTAATGAATATAAATAGTATTATATTAATATAATTAATTTTAAAATATTTTAATAAGTATATATATTTGCGGGGGTCGAGATCCGCGGGGCGGAGGCAATTTTCTCCGCTCCGATCCGCGAATTGAGGTGCGGGAGAACTATGCCCCCATCCTCACCTTCACGGAAAAAAAATTCTTTAAAGTCGGGACCCCGATCGAAGAATCCCCGCAAGAATCCCCGAACTTCGAAGAGTTTTATCGTCCCTAGTTTGATTTCTCCTCCACGATCTCTGAGAGTTTACATGCATGCGTCCCTCATAGGGTTGTGCACGTGTGATATATAAATACTTGAAAGCCGATGGATTCAGGTGAATCTCTAAAAAATGAAGCTTTAGAGTTTGCTGCTTCCATTTGACGTGCACTTTACTGATAAATAAACCTTTGATTTGTACTTTTGAAATTACACAAATAATCTAATGTAAGAACTACTGCATTTTTTTCTGCAGCTTACTAATGGATTTAGTTAAAATCAATCCTAAGCCATGGTTTAAATTGTCTGCTAATATATGGTGGATTTGTTTTTGGAACAAGAACACAGGGAAAGCTGCATGCTTCATGGAGGTGGGGGGTTTTATTTTTTTGCTTCAGCATGTTCTATATCTGGCTACTGTTTCTTCACAGCATAAAAGATGTAATTAAGATGGTCACAGAAAAAAAAAAAACAGATGGACTTTTCTGTAGAGTCATTTTTTTCATTGAATCACTTGTTGGACGTACTACAAAATAATGCATATGAATTTTTAGGGGCGAACTCACATATATCTCGGGGGAACCTCAACCCTCAAATTTTTCGATTTATAAAATATATATATACATATATACTGATAGTTATAGTCAATAAATAAAATAAATACTATTAAAATATTATAAGTATCTAATTGGCATAGTGAATAAGTAGTTTTGTCTAACATCTAGAGGTTTAGAATTTAAATCTTGATCATTTTCATTTTTTTTAAATTTTTTTATTATATATTTTGGTCCCCTAACTTTTTGATCTCCCTATTATTTTTTTTCTGGGTCGTCCCTCTGAATGCCACTCGGAGACTTAAAAAAAAACTCTTTTTTTAGATATATTATTAAGGGTTCGCTTTTAAGATCTTACGGCCACTCTCTTTCATTTATTTTATCCTTATTTTTCTATATAAAAAAATAACTTTAGTAAGACTTTTTTTTAACAAAGTTTCACTTTTTTCATTATCAATAGATTGAGATGGAGGGAAAGCTCCTCATCATTTTTCCAGTTCAAATCTTCTCACTCATCATAAATAATTAGATGTTCAATTTAGAATGACACCGATTAGTGAGTTTAATAATTTCGAATATTACGAGACAATTAAAAACATATCACTTTTTCCATTTCTATTTAGTTGTTTTGTGCTACTTTTTTGTTTATCATTATATATACGGTTTTATAATGCGATTTTGATTTTATAAAGAAATCACTTATTGTAAATTTATGATGATCAATAAATTTAATCTAGTTTTTTTAAAATATTTACTCAACTAGACCCAAAAATAAAGTAACTCAAGGCTATTAAACAAATAGACATCGGAGATAAAATAATCATGGCCTAAAAAAATTACTCAAACATATGTTTCTGATAAGTTCCTTTCTCCCTATTCTTTTCCCTTTAAATTGTGTCTTAACATACAGAAAACAAACATAGAAAGTATAATTTATCATTTATCAGCCTTAATCAATGGCCTCATTAGGAAAACACACAGAAATCAAACATAGGAAAACATGATCATTTATCTTCATCAGATTTGAAACTTTTTAGAAAACCCTTTAATCAGTGATATCATCAGGAAACATGAGAAGCCCACATTTCTAAATTCTGAATTGTGTGATAATGTTTGAATGAGTCCACTCACGGGCGGATCCATCTCCAATTTTTCGGTATAGAAAGTATATATATATATATATATATATATATATTATACTAATAGATACAATCAATATATAAAATAAATATTAAAAAATAAAATTATCTATTTAATATAGTGATTAAGAGGTTTTGGTTACTATATTGAGGTTTAGAGTTCAATCATTAATCTCTTTCATTTTTTTATTTTACTTTTATATGTATTGATTCCTCTTAACTTTTTGTTCTGGAGTTCACTCAAGATAAGCTCACACTGTTAGCACCACTAAAGAAATCTCTTTTTTTTTTCTTTTTTTTTTCTGTTGTCTGAGGCTTTTGGGGGCACATTATTGGAATTGTACCCAGATTTCCATTGAAAGCAGTAAACAAACAATCTGCTGCAGTGGACCATGCAACGTCTGAACAAATTGCACTGGTAACTGGAGTTTTCTGCAAACATGAGGCCAAAAAGGCCACCAGAGAAGGGACTTCAGTTGTGATTGATTGCATGAACAATTGTTCTGACAAGAAGATAATATTTACTCGCATATATATGCTCAAATAATTAATATGACCAAGCTCTCCCGTCAACGTTCAATTCAGACAACAGAAAGGTGAAGGATTGCTCGGATTTATTCCTCCTCCTCCTTCCCTTGGTCAATGCATTGAGATTAAGGCTCGGTATATTTAGATAAAAGTATTTTTCAAAAAAATAATTTCTTCATTTTACACTATGATGAATGGAAAAAATACTTTTTTTTGTTGGCCAAATAAGTAATTTGATTTTTTGAAAAATAAACTACATTTATTCAAATGAAAATTTATTTTCCTCAAGATTTATATTTTCTAAATATCTTTTTTCATATTTAATAATCATCTATCGAATGCATAAAAAATTTTTTAATAATTTATTTTTCAATAAATTTATTTTTTCAAAGATTTATTTTTATCAAAACAAACAAAGGCCAAGTATGATAGCATTGAAGAAGGTATGTGTGAAGGATACTATCCCAAATATTATCTTCAGTTTCCGTCAAAAACAATATTATCTTCAATTAATATTTGCAGTTAGGATATGATCATTCTGCTATGACATATCTCACCATATTGAAGTCTATCACAATCTTAGTCAGATTCATCGGATGTAACAAATTATCTCGTGTACTACTATATATACCTATGTACAAAACTTAATGAAACAAGGAGCGATTTCTGGTTCATCCTCTTCCACAACAAACTCCTCGTTATTTGAAATGACTCCATCTGACAACTTCTTTTCCAAACTTCAACCAGGTTATTCATTCATTGTCCCCTAAGCTCAAGCTCACAAATTTTCTTCTTTGGAAAACACAATTCCAGCCTCTCCTACGTACCTTTGGATTAGAAGCATTACTAGTGAAGAACCATGTCCACCTGCCACTCTATCTGCCACAGGCTCTACCGAAGGATCATCCTCCTCTTCATGTGTGACAAATCCTGCTTTCTCTATTTGGCTAAAAAGGATCAAATGCTTCTTAGTTGGATTATTGCTTCTCTCTCAGAAGAAGTTTTACCAGTAGTGATTAGTCAATCCACTTCTCATGCTGCCTGGCAATCTTTGTATCAAGCTTTTGGCGCACCCTCTCATACTCGAGTGTTTCGACTCACGATGCAACTTCATAGTTTGAAGAAAGAAGACACTTCGATCTCCTCTTTCCTTCGTCGAATGAAGTTCTTAACAGATGAACTTGGAGCAACAGGACATCGTGTTCCAACTCTCACCTTCAATGCGATTGTTTTCAACAATCTTAGGAGTAACTTCAGCAACATTGTTTCAAGTCTCTCAGCCCGGCCAGATCCGGTGACATTCCTGAACTCAACAACATCTTACTAAGTCATGAAATTTGTCTTCAGGCGTCAATTTTTCCTACTATCTTTGCTCTTGTTTCCCTGAAGGCCAATATTGCTGCACTTGCTACAATAACACGTGGGCGAGGACGTGGACGTGGTCGCTCTACAAGGCATGATCGTGCCCATTCTGCGGACTCTTCGGTCACAACCCCTACAGGTGCAGAATCTGACATCCTGCATCTTTGGGGTCTTTAGTGACTACACCAGCTGGATCTCATCCTCCTACTCATGCAACACCAAATATGCCTCATGCATATGCTGTCCAAGTCCCTTCTTCCTCTGTCCTGGGCCCTTATACGGATTGGATAGCCGACATATGCACCACACATCATTCAACTCCGAATCTTCGATCTCTCTTCATGGCTTCACCTTACAACAACTCGGATGCTCTTCAAGTTGGTAATGATAAGCATCTCCCAATTTCGCACATAGGTTCTTCCTCCATTTCTTCCTGCACTCGACCTCTTCATCTATGCAATATTCTTCATGTGCCTCAACTCCACAGATCGCTTCTTTCTGTTTCTCATTTTTCATCTGACAACAATTGTTTTTTTGAGTTTTACCCCAATCATTTATTCATCAAGGATGCATCAACGCACTAGTCGCTCCTCCAAGGTCAAGCTGAATAAGATTTATATTGCTTGCCATCATTGAAGTCTTTCATCAACTCCGCATGCCAGTCTGTGTCATATGTCCTTAGTAGATCCTCGTCTCGATAGCATGATCGGTTGGACATCCGACTCCTAACATTGTCCAACATGTCGCTCGTCTTATGTCATTAACTTTACCAGCAGCTCCTGCTACCTCCACCTGTGAAGCATGTCTCTGTGGCAAACTCACTCGACTGCATCTTCCAACAACTTGCACTCGCAGCTCTTCTCCGTTAGATCTACTTCATGGTGATGTCTGGGGACCTTCTCCGATTCCTTCTTCCGATGGTCATCGTTTTTTAGTTCTTTTTATTGATGATTTTTAAGTACTCTTGGGTCTTTCCAGTAATGACTAAATATGATATTGCCTCTCTGTTTTGCAATTTTCAAAAGTTGGTTGAGAAATAATTAAATTGTAAAATTTGCTCATTTCAATTAGACAATGGAGGTGAATTCTTGCATCTCTCCGATCATTTTAAACTACACGGCATTTTACATCGATTCACATGTCCATATACACATGAACAAAATGGTGCAGTAGAACACAAAATTTGCCATCTCATTGAGACGGGTCTAGCGTTACTTACGCACTCTGATACTCTTTTGGCATTTTGCATTTAAAATTGTTGCCTTTCTTATTAACCGCCTCCTACTCTGGTTCTTGATTTCCTTTCCCTATATCATGTTATATTTAAACAAAAACCTGATTACAAATTCTTGCGTGTCTTTGGGTGTGTCGACTATCCCTTTCTTCATCCTTATAATCGTAATAAATTTGGCTTTCATACTAATCGTTGCATCTTCCTTGGATACTCTTCCTTCTCTCATGGATACAAGTGTTTTGATCCTATTTCAAACAGCACATACATTGCACATCATGCTCAGTTTAATGAAGATCTTTTCCCCTTTCGCACTCACTCTTCGTCTACGTCATGTCCTACACCACCTCCTTCACCTCCATGCTTGTTGTCCCTGGCATTTTTTTCTCCTACAGTTCATGTTCAAGTTTCTTCATCGCCCATTTATTCAACCATTCCATCATTATCTTCACCTCCCTCATCACCAGAGCATATGACTCTTCGTCCTCGACCACCAATTAATTATCGTCCTCTTGTTGGTCTTAAAGATGTTTCTCTTGTTGCTGCCACCTCATATTCCTTGTTGGGTGCCACACCATCATGCTATACTGAAGCAAGCAAACACGCTCTATGACGTGCGGCCATGGCAGACGAGTTCAATGCTCTCCTCCGAAATGGGACTTGGTCCCTTGTTCCTCGCCATTCTAACATGCACGTAATAGGTTGCAAATGGATTTTCCACAAGAAGTTTAAGGTTGATGGCTCTCTTGATTGTTTTAAGGCAAGACTTATTGCTAAAGGATTTCACCAACAAGAAGGTATCGACTACTCAAAAACATTCAGCCCGATCATTAAGCCGACTACTATTAGATTGGTTCTTTCTATTGCCTTGACATCCAATTGGCCTCTTCGCCAACTGGACATTAGCAATGCATTTTTACATGGTGACTTGCACGAGAATGTGTTCATGCAGCAACCTCCAAGCTTCACAGACCCTTCTCGACCTTATTATGCGTGCCATCTTAGAAAGTCACTTTATGGTCTAAAACAAGCTTGAGGGCTTGGTTCTACAAGTTATTTTCTATACTACAGTCTTTCAACTTTATAAACTCCGAAACATACTCTTCACTTTTCATTCACAAAAGATCTGGTGCACATTTATTGGTCCTAGTTTATGCTGATGATATCATCATCACCGACAGTGATGTTAGCCTTATTGATCGACTAATGAATCATCTTCAGGCATGCTTTGTTGTACGAGATCTCGGCCCACTTCATTACTTTCTGAGCATCGAAGTTATCTCTCAAAATGGTGGTTTGCTTCTTTCTTAGCGAAAGTATATTGTTGATATTCTTCATAAGGAAAACATGTTTAATGCCAAACCTGCATCATCACCCTTGTCTTCTACAACAAAGCTTATGGATTATGACTTTGATCCTCATCCGGATCCACATCTATATTGTCAACTTGTTGGAGCTCTGCAATATGTTACGCTGACTCGACCAGACATTGCATTTGCAGTGAACTATGTATGTCAGTACATGCATGCCCCAACTATGAAACACTGGAAAGCTGTCAAAAGAATCCTTCGTTACCTTAAGTCTTCCACACATCTAGGACTCTTTCTAGCAAAGTCCTCATCTCCTACACTCATGCGTTCTCTGACGCGGATTGGGCTGGCTCCTTTAATGATCGACGTTCTGTGGGTGGATTTGCCATCTTCTTTGGTCCCAATTTAATCTTTTGGTTTGCAAGAAAGCGACGTGTTGTATCTCCGTCTTCAACTGAATCTGAATATTGAGCAATTGCAGACACGACAGCTGAGATCATTTGGATGTGATCGCTACTAGATGAGTTGGGCCTTCCATTGTGCTCGTATCCAATTCTTCGGTGTGATAATATTGGAGCCACCTACATGACTGCGAATCCGGTGTTTCATGCTCGCACAAAACACATTGAGGTTGCTTTTCACTTCGTTCGGGATGAAGTTTCTGCTCGTCGTCTTAGTGTTCAATTCATTTCATCCAAGGACCAGATTGCTGATATCATGACAAAGCCAATATCTGGTGCAAGATTCACTTTTCTACGTGACAAGCTTCACCTTGGATTCCGCAATGGCTCAGCTTGAGGAGGCGTGTGAAGGATACTATCCCAAATATTATCTTCAGTTAATATTTGCAATTAGGATATGATCTTCTGTTGTGACATATCTCACCAAATTGAAGTCTATCACAATCTTAGTTGGATTCATCAAATGTAACAAATTATCTCATGTACTACTATATACCTATGTACAAAACTTAATGAAACAAAGACAACAAATGTATTTTTAATATCCCAGTTCTATGTTATAGAATTTGATTAACTAATTTTCTTCTCTATATTTTTTTTTTGTATTCCATGAAAAGGTAATATGATAAAAAAATTCAAAGTTAGAAAATGGATTAGACTACGGCTCTATTTGTTCAAAATGTGTTAGACCTGAAACAAATATGTTTGTACACATAATATAATTGTACTTATTTTTTATTTTAATTTGTGTTTGATTAAGAAACAAAGAATTTTGTGAGTTATTCTAATATGTGTTTGGTTGAATATGAAGATAAATAAGTATACATTTTATATTTGTACACATAGTATAGTTGTACCTATTTTTTATTTTTATTTGTGTTTGATTAAGAAGCAAATAATTTTATGAGTTATTCTAATATGTGTTTGACTGAATATGAGAATAAATAAGTATAATTATACATTTTATTTATAAAAAAAATGAAAAACTAAAATAAACTTTTCATTTAATTTTATGATGAGTTAGTTATATCACTAAATAAACATACAATTACAAATAAAATATATTTTTTTATATTTTCTCAACGGTACAATTTACAAATGTCACTTATTATATCTATTATTTCTATTGGAAACTAAAGAATTAAAACTTTAGATCAAATGCACTATTTTTTGTTTTAATACATTGTGGGAATTATATTTACAAAAAAAACTTGCATGCACTACTTTTAAAAAATATATTTGGTTTAATCATAATAAAATATAATATTTTAACATGGCATTTTTAATTTTCTAAGTGATTTAAGATTTGACACAACAAAAAATGAACGGCATAAGATGAGTTATTCAAATCATAACTTAAAGTTGAAAAGAATACGACTTTAGAAAAAAATGAGTGACTTGTATATTAAAAATTAAAATTGAGTTATGGCCTACAACAGTTTGTAAAGTATGTTATCAAATTTACAATTTTTTTATGACCTACAACAGTTTGTAAAGTATGTTATAATCTTGGATGTACATCTTACAGTAAAGGAGTATGCTAATTGAAATAGATATGATCTATATGTAAATTATTTTTCCTTCAATCTAAATGGTACAAGCAACAAAAACACATTGTGGGAATTATTAAATAATTAACTGTATACGATGTTCTTAAAGCCATCTAAACTTAACCATTTTCCGTTTTTTGTTTATGAAAAATGCTATAATGCTCTTTTTTTTACGTGGATATTAGGAGTAGACTTATCTAAAGGAAGATGATTTATTTTCTAAAGCTCCATTTATTTTGATAAAACTTTTTTTTTCAAAAAATAATGTCTTACATTTTAGATGAATTAATCAATTGAAACTTGTTCATATTGACCGAAAACTAGTATATCTTGTGAGAATGATTTTTTCTCTTTAAAAAAGACTTTTCTTTTACATTTTCAAAATTATTTAAATACATACATTGAACACATAAAAGTGACTACTTTCAAAAAATCTATTTAAAAAATATATATTCTCATAAAATAAATGGAGCCTAAATTTAGAATCATTTACTATGCAAAAAAAAAAAAAAAAAAATCTATTGAAGCACACAAAAAAACCATTGATTGGTGGTAGTTAATTCTCCAGAATCAAATTTGGATTCGGAACATTTCATTCCGCGACTAAATTGATAAAAAAAGAAGTTAGTACTGGATATCTCATTTAAAGAATATGAAAAGAAAACTGACAAAGAAAATAATTCTTTAAGAATAGAACTGTATTTGATCAAATATATGAAATATAAGAGGAAAAGAGTTTTAAAAATATAAAAAGAGATAGCCAGTAAGAGGAAAACAATTTTTTATTTTGAAAAATGCAATTTCTTTTTGCAAATTATACTCTACTTTTATGACCAACAGAGTTTTTCAGTTCACTTATGATTATCAATAATAACAAATAAAAAAGTATTTTTAATTTTTTTTTAAACGGATATGTTTAATGTGATGGACAATGGAGCTTGTGGGGCACTTTAACATTAGGCCCAGTCCGCCTGAGCCTACGAGTCAAAGTGCATGTTTGGCATATTCTACGGCTAGTCACGAGCGTTCCATGTCGTCTGGCAAGCGTTTGGGGACAAAACACCCCCATCCGCTTGCATGCCAAATAGACACAAATTTGTTAACTTCAAACTGCAGCTTATGCAAAAGAAAATTTGAATGCCTCGTCCACAACTTTATTGAAAGGATTTAATAGACCAAGTAGATAACTACCTTACTTATAATATTTTTTTTAAAAATGCATAAATCCGTTATATATTTAACATCTTATGATTTGATAAATCTTCATTATTTTCTTATTAAAATCATATCAAATATATTTTTAATCCTCAAATTTTAAATCTATAATTTGTTATTAAAACTGTTCATATAAAATAATATACTACATATTTGATTCATATATAAATAATTTTAATAGAAAATCATAGTAAAATTTGATAAATAGAAATATATTTGACACGATGTCAATAAAATGATGATATACAAGATATAAAATCATTCAAACTTAAATTGTTATCTAATTTATTTGGCTAGTATATCTCCGAATCAAAATTTAAAGTTAATACTTAAATATTAGAATCATGTAAAGATATTCATATCTTGATACATGTTCAAATTATGGTAGAAATATAGAACAACATATGTTGCCTGCGGAACTTCGTTCCCTTTTATTTTCTCCTTTATTGATACATATAATTATGATTTTATATTTTATAAATTTATTACTTATTTAAGATTTGTTATTTACATAATGTTTTTTTTTTGGAATTTTTGATTCGTATGTATTTTATCTTTTATCCAGTTATTACTTATTTAAGAGCATTGCCTTAAAGCCTTTACTTTAATTTATTCTCTGTTATTCAACAAATAGAATTAAACATTAGGAGGTGAGTTATTATTTAGGATTTAACGGATCTATTTAAATAAGGTATACCATGATTAATTGAATATAAGATATACGATTAAAAATAAATAATTTATTTAAAATTTATATTTTTTATTTATTTTTATCAATCATAAATTTCAAATTTAATGGTTCAAACGATAGAATACACTATATGATACATCTCCGTTAAATCTTATTGTTTATACATTACGAGTGAACAATTTTTTTTTATTGAAATAAAAATATTTGTTTCTAATAGATTTAAAACTTGACTGATTGGAATTTTTTTTATACATAATTCTTTTTTATCATCAAACATTAAAAATTAACAAAAATAAATTTTGAAAAATAGTTTTTTCTTATAGTAAACAATTTGCTTAATTGTGTAATAATGTGAATTAATTATTCAAATATAAGTATGTAAAAGAGGGGAAATTGATATTTTTTTAGAACAAGAAAAGAAAGAAAAGAGTTTGTTAGAAGTAGAAGCGTAACATTAAACCCTCGTCTCCAAATTAAAATTCTCAACATTGTGTGATCGCCGCCGGCAATCCATGGCGAGGCCCCGCCGCCGGGCTGGTTCTCCGCCGCCGGACGAGCTCCGCTGTCACAGGAACGACGGAAGGACCTGGCGGTGCAGTGAGCCTCGCTTTGACGACAAGATCTACTGCCGCCACCACTTCCTCTCCCTCGAGGCTCGCATGGCCGCCGCTGCCGCTGCCGCTGCCGCCGGAGGCGGTTCTTCCTCCAAGAAGCATCAGACGCCGCCGACCGCGGCAAGGAAGTCAGCGACGAAGACGGCCGCCACCGTTGTTTCCGCTAAGGCGACTAGGGCTCGTGGCACCCGCAAACTCAAGGCTCCGAAGACCACTGCCAAGGTTAGGAGGGCTTCCTCTCGCAAGGAGGCGGCAATGCCGACTGAAACATCTCCATCTCCGGAGGGAGAAAATGACGGCGCCGGCGCCGGCGGAGACGGTGGCAGCGTCGGTACAAGCTCGCTAGGAGGGGCTTTCGAGGTCGGTCAAGTTTGGGCCATTCCGCATGAAGTATGTGGCTTTCCTCTCGCCTATGCCCGCATTGAACGCGACGGGCCGACGGAGGGCACAGTGGAGGTCAGCCAGCTGGAGCACCATCCCACCACCGAGGAAGAGCGGCGGTGGTCCGGAGACGGCATCCCCTTGGCTTGCGGCCTGTTCCGGGTGACTGAGTCATCGGCGACAACGGTCATTGACCTCGCCGACTTGTCTCACCTGGTAGCCTTCCATGAGGAGCTGCGCGATAAAGCTGATGTCTTGAGGACGGTTTACAGGATTTTTCCAAGAAAGGGGGATATTTGGGCTGTGTATCACAAGTGGGATGAGCGGGAGAAGGGATTTGTGCGCAAATTGGTGGAGGTTGTGTCTGGGTTCAATGAAGAGGATGGAGAGGTGACGGTGGCTGCATTGATTTTGGTTGAGGGAACAGATGCAGTGTTCCAGAGACAGTCGGTTGATGGTTTCGATCTCTTGAGGACCTTCTCAAGGAGCGAGCTATTGAGGTTCTCTCATCAAATTCCTGCATTTAAGATCCTTTCTGGCCGGAAGGATGATCCGAGGAGAGGAAGGTGGAAAGTCATGTTCAAGTGAAATGAATCGAATTTTGTAAGAACAGTTGAAATGCTGTAGGTTTCAAGATACTGGGATAGATTGTAGCTTCTGATGCTCTCTATATAGTGATTTTGGTCAATCTATGATCAAATGCTTATTTACAGATTTTAGATGGTTGGTGATGATTGTGAATTGTGATGCTTTTTTTTTTATACAATGCACTTTGTTTAGTGTTATGATACCTCAAATGCTTTAAGGTTATTCAACAGTTTGCCGCATTTAAATTTTTTGTAGCCATAAGGATGACTGCATGTGAGAATCTGCAAGCCATTATCCAATGATTTTGTTTAGGTTGTAAGTATTTGGTGTTAGATAGGATAGAGCTGATTATTACATTATATGTGATTTCATAGAGGCATGCATCTAGATTACATGGATCATGAGAAAGGGTGAAATCACTGTCAGATGACTGTAGGATAAGTTGCATAATCTTTATAAATGACCTTCTCGAAAGAAAAAAATCTTTATGAATGATCTGTGTCAAAAGCCTCAAAAGTTGTCTTTTGCATTTTGTGTATGTTTACTCTTCTTATAGCATATTGATTTATGAATTTTTGTTGGCTAGTTATGCGATTCATTATATGTATTTATTCATGCAATACATATGATAATTTAGAAAAAGGATAATGGTAAACTGAATTTATACTGAGTGAACATCTACTATTATATATCGTCATCAATCAAACTGATAAAGTTGTAGTTATTCTAGGTGCTTTCATGGCTTTGTGGCTTAGATATTTTCCTTTGTTGTTTCTCATCATGTCCTCTTCTCATGGCTGCAGCATTTCAGTTCCATTTATATTAGAGTTTCTCATGTGGTAGTTTATCATGGAATTGCGAGTATTTGTAACTGATAAGCTCATTGATTTGAACTACTTGTTCTTCTTGTATGTTCATTCATCTGATTTGAGTATTTTTGTTAACCGTGCTAAGATGGACCTACCTGGGTACCTTGTTTTAGTTCTCTAAGTTCATGTCTGTTTATGTCTCTGAAGTTTCATGTTCTGTGAAAAAGAATGCATTCAGTGCCCATATGGTTTCATTTTGAAAGTAGAATGTAACGAAGAGATCAGATTTACCACCACAAATGAGCTGAATATTTTTGGTTTACACTTTCGAATTTGGAAGTGATACTTCTTACTACCAGTTCATTGGAGAAAGATCATCATCATCATCATCATAATCTCATCTGCAGTTTCTCACCCATGATGAATGATGGGGAAAGGTCAACATGGTCAGCTGCAGTTTCTCTTACCAATGATGCACGGTGCAGAGTGCAGAGTGAAAGTGGTAGAAATCGTCAACACACTTAGTTATGGCCACTTCTTTCATTTTTTTTCCATTTGCAACCTTTCAAGCCCCATTAGCACCAGAACATCTCTAGATGACCAAGATGATAACAGGAATCTACCAAGAATATTCAGGGAAGAAACATCACCAGTATTCTCACCCTTTGTTATGAAAAAAATGCATTGAAGAATTAAATTTTAAGTAAAGATTTTCGTATTCATCAGTATTGATAAGATGAGAAATTCTTTCATCTGCTTAACAAAGTGGGGCCTTGTTAAGTTATTAAGTGATCTCATCTGCTTATATACTTCTTTTCTCAGTGATGATCTGTTCATAGACTTCATGGTTCTAGTTGAACATACATGTCATAGCCATATGGAGTTTTCTCATTGCTTACAAGTAGCAGAATATGCATGTATTAATATTTTAGAATTAGCATGCATTATTATTATATCTTGAACCTAGGCATGTATCCCTTGGTGCCAAAGGAAAAATTCTTCATCCTCCTAAATCCTCCTAATACTCGCATACGTAAAATATTCAGAGAAGTTGGCATAATGATCATGTGTGCTATTGTGAAAGAGTTAGGAGGCTTTAGGAGGATGGGGTTAAAAGGATATAGCAAGGCTCCTTTAATATATGACATGTACCACAGGAAAGTTTTTATGTTTCCTGTGCCAACCAACAAAATGATTTTTGGGGGATTATGTAGTCATGTTTCTCAATTTTTTTTCTAAGGAGACTTCTTGAACGAGTTAACATGCATTAGAGCATTGATATAACACCGTTGATTTCACATTTGTGTAACAAGGTTTGATTGCCCTTATTTTCTGCCCCTGTGGGCATGAATTCTGCAACCTATGCCTCCTAGTATATGCACATATACCTTCTAAAGCACATCTCTGCTTTGAATTTACTTCTCTGAACACCCACTCATTGCTTTTAGAATATTTTAACCTCTTAGCTATTACTTGACTACATAGTTTTGACAGAACATTCAATGTAGTCATAATGCAAACTTGCAGTTGTAGAGTCGACCCCAAGAATTTTTGTGTTACAGAGGTTTCATGGGATGAACATGGTTTCAGAGTTTAGAAGCCCAGTTGTGGGGAATCATCAATAGACAATAATACACGAAATCCAGCAAACATTAATTCACTGGTACAATGTAACTTGTGTCATAGCGAATTGTTTTGAGTATATTTCAGATAATTGAAGACCAAAGCTGCAAAAGCATGGCGTTAGTTCTGTAAGCTGACAACATTTGTACTGAGCTGTGAGAGAACAGTTGCTAAAAGGGTGCCATGCGTGAAGAGTTCTGACTACAAAGATGGTTAAAATAGTTCAAACCTTGTAAAATACATTACCTATAAATGATTTCAAAAAAGAGCTTTCCTTAAAACAATTGATGATTAGGCTTGAGACAAACATGATTGTCCAGTTTTGTGCCATAATGTGTCACACCTTGAACTCAAAAATTGGGGAAAGCTACAACTTCACTGGTTGGCATGAATACCAGATAGCATTTCTTTTTTTCTTTTTTTCTCGTGACTCTGAACTCAAAATGATGCACACATTTTCAGTGCTCAATCCCTCAATGCTCAAACTCTTATATAATTACAAACAGTGCACACTATTCAGGCTTCTCTGAAAGCTTGATTAGGGACTTCTATGAGAATGTTTCTGGCAGCGGCCTGCCCTGCAAAAAGGATCTGAACAGCACAAGAGACCTCTCCGGCTGAGAGAATGGAGCCTCATGAGAAGCTCCTCTGATGGTTGCAAAGGAAAGCATATCACCATACATTTGAGTCCACCCACCAACCTGTTCCATAATCAAAGCTTCAAGGGTTAGAACTTGGAACATGGATCACAACTACAGCAAATTTTTCTTCAGATCACCTGTTTCCCTTCAAACCAAACTCTGTAAGGAACTGTTGTCTTCAGCCTCAGCTCCCTGGCTAACCTTTGCACAAGGGCTCGGCTACCGGTCAAGGGGATGACAGAATCTTGATCTCCACTGTTGTTAACAGAACAAGGTGTTAAGATTTGAATTTTGAACCCTTCTAAAATTCCCAAGTCCTAAATTATGTGGCCATAGTTCACTGCAGCATGTCTGCCTTATTACTGTTTTAAGGGCCTTACCTGTAAACCAATACTGAGACACCAGACTGCAGAAGGGAGGCCACCACTGGAATTGTTGGTATTTCCAAGTTGAGGACATCATACTCCAGAATACTGCAAGGTAAGGCAAATTCAACTTTTGTTAAGCCAATACAAGTTAACAATGTATCAATGAAATAACACAAAAATCCCTGCAGCATTGCCATTAATAATACCTGCTGCAGACAGTCCATTTGGTCACTCCAGTAAGCCGGGCATGCAGAGCTTCTTGCACATCCTTTCGGTTCAGATAATTCACTGTTTCATCCTCAACGCAAACATCAACTTGCTCAGGAACTTGCTGAGGACTCAGAACCAGGGACTGTGAGAGAACTGAAGAGATGCAGACGTCCAAGGTCACGTCATACTTGTCCACGAATCTACTTGTTTCTCTGGTAACTTGGCTCATCACTCTGGCACAAACTGGGCTAAGGGAGCCCCTGTAGTACTCGCTCACATAGCGAGAGTAGTTACAGGCCGAGGTGAAGATTCTGTATGTGGAATCTGATATCAATCCATGAGACCACATGAACTCCGCTCTCGCATTGAAATCGGTCGCGAATTCAAGAACCGGATTGCCAAGCTGTGACAAGAGAGCACATTGTAAGTAGGGAGGCAAATGCAGCTCAGTTTTGCTCAAGAATTGCGTTAGGAATGTGCGAAAAATTCCGACATTGGTGGCTGATAGCTTACAGCAATGCCTTTGAGGTTAAAGATCTTCTCCTTCCTGTTGAACTCGATCATGAGCTGAGCAAGCTGCGGAACGTAGTGACCTGAGAGAGGAACAGTTTGAGACTTGCATGTTCACATCGACGCACTGAAATTAATTAACAATGACAGGAAGAAGAGCATTTGCCCACCAGCATAGCTTTCTCCGGTTATGTACAAATCCCGGCCCTTGTACTCCGGGAACCTGTCGAACCAGCGTTGCAGAAACACCAAATTGTCCCTGGCTTCACAGATCAAAACAAGCAACCGTAAGGCCTTCCAATGCACTTTGGGACTATGATCTCGTTTGCCATTGCCATTTTATCACTTCTCTACATGCATATACTGAAATGTAAAGAAAGATACCTGTCATCTTATCACTCACGCCCTCATAGTAAGCAGAATCGCTCGAGTAGGAGAAGCCAACTCCTGCTGGAGTTTCCAAGTACAACATGTTTGCTTCTGCAGAAATCAGACATGTTTCAGCTCCTTGAAGGGTGAACTACATAAGAATCTCTGCATGAAGTCATAGAAGAAAGCCATGATTTGGAGCTTGATTACCTTTGTTCCAGCTATATTCATTAACCACAAGCGCTTCTCTACTGGGTCTGAAAGGTCCATTCTCAGAGAACGCCCCAACCCCAAGAGAAGAGCAACCAGGCCCTGCAAAGGCAAACCAGTAGCATCAGTAACTGGAAAAATTTAGCCTTTCTTCCTCCATGACAGGAAATCTACATGTTCTTTTCGATTTTGTTTCTCCATTATAAATTTTTAGCTTAACTTTATTCTGAAACAGTAAAGTGCAGCAGGCAAAAGGAGCCCATAGCAAGAGTAAAGTGGGAGGAGTCGCATTACCTCCATTCAACCAGAGGACAAGGGGCTTCGCTGATGGATCCATCTCTGCTTCTGCAAAGTAGTAAAAAAGAGCTCTTTGCTGCAGCTCATCCACTGCAATGTAGCCTGAGAACTGCCGAAAGCTCACTTGGGGCTGGCCTGGCAGCATGGAGATCATGTCTGGGTTGGAGGTGTTGGATGGCAACTCCATGGAAAAGGAAGGTTGAAGGAAAAATGCAGCCATTATCATGGCGTTCACTGCTACTGCAGGATGCATGTTTCCAAAGACACTCACCAGCAGAGACTGCAACGAGAGAAAAGAGAAGAGTTTGTTGAGTGACCTCTTTTGAGTCCATGTATATATACCTATAATTTGCGATTTATTTCTGTTTTTTTTTTTGAATCTTTTGAAATGAACAGTAGGTGCTGGTTTAAGAAAGTACAAGAGATTAAATGCCTTTAATGCACTGCAACTCGTCCCAGACACAAACGCGACTGTCGTTTTAAGAAATCTAAAATCACATCCATGACTCAATCTATCAGAGTTTACTTACTGCTACAACTCATCACACTTTTTTTTAGATTGTCACCCTGTTCGGGAAGCGACGTATATTTTCTAAACACTGATCATAAGTTGGAGTATCGCCCAATCATCGAGCTCGTCTATTCTGATATCATCCCGAGTCGCGTGCCTGACTATGGCAGGTGAGATTTCCAACAAAGATTATTCTGCGTTTACAAGAACTCGAACTCGAGACTTGCTTAAGCGGTGATGAACCGCTTATCACTTCACTGTTGGTTGATCACACTTTATAATTAGATGATGTGAACTCTGCTGTTGTAGATAAGGACAAGTCAAGCTTCACAAAATTTTGAAAACTGTAGTAAAAAGTTTGGCTTTATGATCCAGTTTTGTTTTACTTCTCTCTTCTTATTGGCTCACAGTGAATGGTAAAAGGTAGGCAACCTTATGCAGGCAAGACATTGTGTTTCACCTCAAGCAAAAGAAGTGGAGAGCCCCTCTCTGGTTGTTCTGATCCCTCCCTGCAGCAAGGAACAGATCAGAGGCCTGAATACACTGCCAGGAATAAACTACCTTTTTTCCTCCTGTGCCCTGTCTGCCACCCAAAAAAAATTTACCCAAGTGATTGATTGAGGCCTGATGGTTGCTTGGTAGCAACTCATGATTTGATATTCCACTTTACCAAATTGTAGTGAAAACAAAGGCACGTGTTAGTTGGCATAAATAATTAGCGGGTATGTACATAGAGTTAAGTGATCGGGTGCTAGTAGTTTCGAATTTGGGCTCCGAAGTTTTCAATTTGATCAGGATTTATTTTCGTCGCGTCCGTTCGAATACTGAATTAATCGAGTGCTAATAGTTCTGAACACCCCATAGAAAAAAAGGATTAAGAAATATGTGAAGCAGATTCAGCTTTACATGTATGAACCATCATCAAATCTATAATTATGATTGTAGACAAAGTGAACTCTTTCTAGGGGTCTTGTGATTGTGATGGGTATGACAGTAAAGATGAGCACAAAACATTGATTCCAATTTTTATCCCTTTCCTTTCAGGAGAAGGATGTGAAACTCCATCAATCTACTTTTCAAAGCAAGGCTTTTGTGATTATTGATATAATAAAAACTTCCAAGAAAGAAGACACTTCACCTTGTAAAAAACACATAAAAGGTAAAACCATAAAGATTCTGGTTTACTATTATGCTGTGCCACAATCACACTGGGTGTCCCCTTGAGACAGCCATGATATGATACCCCTCTGATGTCCCCATTGTGAGCTCCAACTTTTTGCTCTTGACTAAGAGCTAGAAACAAAAAAAAGTTAAAAAAAGGGCCAACCCATAAAGGAAATGTTTATTTGGACTCATGTTTCACCTGTGCCATGGATCATGGATAAAGTGTACAAGATTCAACATTCTGAATAAAAAAAATGGTTAAGTTCAAATCCCAGAGATTTCTCATGTCATGTTCTTGTATGTGTTATCTTCTTTTAATTAGTGCAAATGAGTTATGATTGTTATGCCAAAAATAAGAGTAACAGCAAAATTGAATTTTGATTGATGTTATACACTGAATATTTGAGTGAGTTTTTATTTTTTTAAGATGTAAATGAAATTCTAGTAGTCAGCTGTATATTATTTTGTTTGTGCATGCATTTTTTTTTCTTATAATTTTGCAGACTTATTTTTTTGCTGTTCATTTTCTCTTTCCAAATTTAGGTGGGAACCTTTTACTGATAATCAGATGTACCACCGGTCATCGATGAGATTCAGGTGGCAACTTCAAAAAAGCAACTCAGACAGTCCAAAAAAAATTTCTGATCAGAGGAGCAGAGACAAATCAAGCATGCACAGTCACAATATACCATCAGCTTTAGCCATTGGTGAGGCTGCTATCACACATCCTTCTCGTTTTGTTCTTACTTCTGATGTGCAAAATGAAGGTCAAGCCCTGTGTTGTCTCCTACACAGAGATCCAGAATCCATTCCAATCCTGTGCAACTCCTCTCCATTATTCTCCTCACCATTTTGTTTTTATCATCCCTAGAGAACACTGCCATCTGCAGCCACAGCTTGAAGGGAGTTCTTCTTCTGCTTGCACAAGGCACTTGGTGAGAGGAAAAAAGGAAAAAGCTGCTCAATTTGGCAACTTGGAATCTTTGCAGTTTGTTCATGCACACATGTGACAACAATGCCTTTTGTGTGGACCTTCATGCATTGCCATCCAGGTTAAGGCCAGCATGCACCATCAGTTAGGCCATTATGATCACATCCAGCAGATCAACAATGCTCAGTTATGATCAGACCTGCACTGCACTGTTCCACTAAGTATGTAACATGATATAGTTAAGCAGATTAGCAGATCTTATGACAAATATAGTTACCTAAGTTAAAGACTATACTACATGTTCTGAACATAGATGTTGATTGAATACACATTGCATGCCTGTGGACTGTGATCAGTAGCTGCAGGCTGCAGCACAGCAGTCCATGACTGAGGGAAGAATCTGAGGTGCATGAGTCAATGCAGAATGAGAGTAGAAACCTACACCATGACCACTTGCTCTGTCTAATCCACAGAGCATGCAAATGGCCTGCTGCTGCTGCTGCTGCTGCTGCAACTCAGTAGCTGTAGTAGTAGTACATAGGCCTTAGATTGTCCAAATCATGGACTGGCAGATCCTCTTCCATGGCCTCTGGGTGCTCCAGTACATAGGTATCTGCCACTCCTTGCAAGGGGACATATATGTATAACATTGAAATGCTCACAGCCATTGGCATCACATATTATCTAAGTAGATAAACATAATTGAAATGGCCAAAACATTAGTTTGCATGGACAAAGGAGTTTAGCTTACAACATGTATTTGTTTAAACATGGGATCATGACATTGTCCTAGTCCTTGATGTATGTATACTATTATTACTATGAACGAAGCTAGCAAGGAAAAAAAAGACAATGAGAAGTGGCCAAAATTCTGAAAGGAGGCAAACTTTGCATGGGTGCAGTCTATTTGTCAGTGTGGTCAAGACCCCCCTCTTTTCTCTTCCTCCTTTGTAACATGAGTGGTGTTAGTTATTGCAAAATTTTAATATCAATCTTTTTCTCTCTATTTTACTCAATCTTTTTATTAATGGCATAAAAAAATGAAAGATCTTATCTTTTTCATTTCTGAACAGCTGTGTAATTTAAAAAAAAAATCAGAATTTTTGTCTCTTGTTACAATATTTTACTTTTTATGGTAATTCTATCTAATAAACATTTGTTAATGATTGTAATATATTTTTTGCTTGTTACAATAATACAAAATTTACATTTTTCATTTAGCGTTTCAAAAATCATTTTTTTGTTACAGTAATACTAAAATTACATTTTTCATTTGTTATAAAAATACCAAAATTAAACTTTTTACGCAAAAGATGTAAAACTTTATCCCTTCTTTTTTTTTCTATTCTACTATTTACACAATCCAAAAAATAACTGTTAATTTCTTTATTACTAATGACAATGTTTTTTGCAATTTGAATTTATTGATATACTTTTCTTGCTCGAAAAAGTCATATCAAAATTGGAAAGTTTGAATTTAATTGGCGACCCCAAATATTTAAAGGTTTGGAATTCCACGTAGAGAGAGATATCTTTCTGCCTCCATTTCCTAAGATACACACAAGTTACAAGTATTTGCTATTTACTATGAAACAAACACACCACTTCCGTGAAAGGCTTCTTGTTTAATACAAAATTATATTTCAATTATTAACACGAGAAGGAAACATTTGGAACTCGTGTTCCGTCTTTTAGTAGTTCCGATACGTCTTGCATTGTTTTCAATTTTGTTTTCTCCTCCTCTTTTTCGATGATCAAATTAGGCAAATTTAATTTATATTTTACTTAGTCCAAGGAACAATTCGGGACCTGTGTTTCTTCTTGAAAAGGTTCCCAAATAAAGATAAAAAAAAAAGAAAAATAAGTGAAGCAACGGCTCAAGAGTTCATCATGCTAAGGAATTATATAATTGTTACGTAAACAAAGGGGGAGATCCACTTCTTCCTATAAACATCATTGTTTCGTTTTGTTTTCTAAAATGGAAGTTGTATATATGAGAAGAGGAGGATCTACACAAAGGTGTTCTTAGATAGATAAACTTGTTATTAGAAACTAAAAAGTAATTCATGTATTTATTATTCACGTTCATTCATTATGAGCTATACACATAAATTTCTTATATATATATATATATATATATATATATATATATATATTATTGTGAACATTGTTATATTTTTTTTATATTAAAAATATAATACAAACTCTTTAACTCCATATATATGTATAATGTTGATGTAAGTGTCCTCTCTTTAGAGGAACTCATAAGATGATAAGTTTTATTTTTCATTTGGTCATCTGAACTTTTTTGGGTACTCATTAGGGCCACTACTAACATCTGACTTATCCGAAATCGAGGTAAAGAGTAGAAATGATATCCCTCTAGACAAATTGACGATTTCGGAGCTCGAATTCGTAGCTCACTAGCTCCGGGTCTCTCAACTAAAGACACACTCCTATTAATTAAATGTGTCAACCGAATTTGCTATAGTATGAAATCAAAAATTTTAATTTGATAATTGAATCATCTCTGTTAAATTAAGGAATATGGGTGCCTGTGAGCAATATGAGAAATGCAAACCTTAGCACACCACTAAATGAGGAAGAGGATGAAAGAACACAAAAAATGAGACGAGGCTTTTTCCAATTCCATCTTCCCTGTGAATCTCCATTTCCTCTTCTCCCATTGGGGGGTGGCAAAGCCTATGGATGGATGGATGGCATTTCCACATATGCCTTCAAGCTTCTCTTTCTTAATTATTATTTCTTAAATGCCACACAAACACCATCACCACATGCACCTAATCAAACTATTCTTTTTCCTTAGAAAAAAAATAGTAAAGCTTGAAAGTGGCAGGCATGCAAAGGGATGAAACATGAGAGGGTGGAGGCGTGGACAGTGCAGCTCTCGTGCTGTTCTCAGTTCTTTGGAGTCTTGTGAGCAAAGCAAAGCAAAGTGGAAGGTGCTTTGGAAGAATTATAAGAAAGAACCTTTCTGTTCCTTTTTGCCTGTAACTCTTGAAGTGATGGATATCATTATTAAGTTTTTAGTATGCACTCACTCGGTAAAAGCTCATCTCCTTTTGCTTATGTAGTATTTTTTTTTTGTTTTCAGTTGTCATTTGTGAAGTTTTGTCTTAATTAACATGTGTCATCTTAAATCATACATTATATTTTATAATTAGGATGAGTAAAATTTTAATGAAATTTTTTTATATACGCATGAAGTAAATTTTAGTTAAATTAATTTAATATTGGGACGGATAATTAATTCAGGGAGGAGATGTGGCTTAGACGATGACAATGAGCTCCAAGATTGAGGGGCTAAAGTTTCAATGATCCCAGGTTCAAACTCTCACTATAACACTTGTTTGGAAGAAATTTTTTATTTTATCCTAATTTTTGAGATCATACAAAAAATTCACATCTTTTACCTCTTCGGATCTATGGCCCATTTAGTTGGGGGGACATAATAAGATTAAAGGTTTATTCTTCGTATTTTAGTCAAATAGTCTTTTTTTTCCGTGGATCCCAATATATTATATTTATTGTGAGACTAAAAAAAATATGAAAGCAATGTATTCTTACTTTACCGATGAATTAAGGTGGTAATAATAAATTATGGATTATTAAGATTTAGTCCATCCGCAGCCAAGGGACCTATGGGTTTAAATTTTAAACAGTCAGGGATGATTGTTTAGTAATGCATGGTTGTTATATTAAGACCCAATCTTTATTAAGTAGAAATTTAATTTCATACATAGTGCATTGAATGAAATAGTATGTAAACATGATTAAAAGTATTTTTTTTATCAACGAGTAAAATTATATCGGTGTTCAAGATTATTAGCACTTGATTAATTCAATATTTGGACGGACGTGATAAAAGTAAAATTTAGCCAAATTAATGACTCTGAGGCTCGAACTCGGGCTACTAACTTTTAGTCCCTTAATTCGAAGCATAAATCCATTATCTATATATGTTAACCAACTTGATTATTAAAATATTATTTTACATGAATGCAAATGCTCTTTTATTTTCATTTCATCTTAATCTTATTGGAGAAAAAAAGGTGGACTGGCCAGTGGAAAAATGGACTGGAAAACTGAAACTATGAAAAGTGCATCCAACGGAAAGAAATGGGCGAGAGAGAGAAAGATTGGCATTTACTCAGACACCTTTTTTCCTCTTTTTACTTTCTGCCTCCCCCCTGCCTTTAGTGTGTTGTGTGATGATAATAATAATGGGTGTCAGGCTTCTAATGATTTCAAACCAAAGTAAAAGAAAAAAAAAAAGGTGGAAGAAGAGACCAAGGCATGCGGGAACATTTAGCCGGCCGGATCATATGGCAGCTGCGAGACTAGTGACTGTAGCTTGCTTGACCATTTATATAGCAAGGGTAGGGAGCGTCTAGCACATTTTTAATATAGTACGTATAACGCAACAAAAAGTAACGACACTATTTATAAAAAAAAAAAATTGAACATTATTCATTTGTACAGAAAGTGTCGTTACTTTCTGTATAAATGCATTACATATTCTTTTTTCCTTATATATATATATATATATATATATATNTAAAAAAAAAAAATTGAACATTATTCATTTGTACAGAAAGTGTCGTTACTTTCTGTATAAATGCATTACATATTCTTTTTTCCTTATATATATATATATATATATATATATATATATATGAATGAGAGAGACGAAAAATTATCAAAATCTTAATTTTTGAATTAAATTAGTTAGCACAGATGATTAACGAGTTTGTGTTTTAGATTGAAAGATCGAAAATTAATTTATCAGGATTTATCTTCGTCGTGTTCGTCCGAATATCGAATCAGTCGAATGCTAAAAATCCTGAACATCGATGGAGTTCTACCCGACCCAAAAAAATATCCTGATTTTTGAGGTACTACATCGGCTATGAATTTTGGGGCCTTCTGAATGGGCTTCATAGAACACTTTGATGCTTTTTATGTGAATGTTGGAGTTCAAAGACAAAGAAGGAATATTAACAATGCTGTTCTTAATAATTAGTCTTTCAGTAAGAGGGGATAACTAACCATCATGAGCTTATTATGGAATGAAAAAAAAAAGAAATCATCTTGAAGTTTCCATGCAACATCTTTCAGATGAGAAGGGAAGTTAACTAATTCTAGTTATGACAATTGTAAAACTTGATGTATTCCACTTCAATGTAAGTGGCCTGTTTGGCAGCAATCTTTTGATAGTATCTTTTTTCTGTTATGTCAAAGTAGAAATGAAGTAATCTATAACCATGCATTTGAACAGGCAAATTGAACCTCTTCTTGCTTCACACAACAATTTGATAAGATGACACTATACAAAGGCCACTAGTTCAATTGATTACAAGGTATCTAAACACAACAAAAGAATCTGGATTGACAATTCTTGGAATTGAGTTCCCATACTATAACAAGAGTTTGTTGCAAGAATGAATCTAAAATGGTAAGAATAAAGAAAACAAACTTTGGTTTGGAAGATTCCTGGGAAAAGGTTATACATAAATATGATCATATTTACGATGATGACGCAAAGTATAGGACCTATACGCGCCAAGATGCACGGGTTGGAAGGATACTTAACCAAATGAATTATCTATGAAAAATCATGCACAAAAAATATAGGACAGTTCATCTGTGTAACTAGGAGTTTTCTGCATCAGTTGATTGCTTTTGATTGACATCGATTTCCCTCCGAGAAGTTTCCCACAGCTGTTGCTCAACACCTAACTTCCTCAACTCAATTAATCCCCTCTCAACTGAACCATAAAGAAACAAAAAATAGTTTAGATGAACTACAATCTCAAAAGAATTCTCAAATAACAAAGTGAAGCGGTGAAATAATTTCTGATGCACATTGCCTGGAACACAGAAGTATGTCGTTTAAATAAACTTATTAGATGACGAGTACAAAAAAAATTCTAGGAACAATATTATACACAAGAAACACTGATTAGTATACAACTCATTAACTGATTTAAGTCATGCAAGATTTCTGCACCCGGGAAATGTCATCTGCATACGTCCTTTTATATCCATGGTTTCCTATGCATGCATCAGAAGTGCATTGATTTATGATAGGTATGACAAAAAACTAACAAAAATTATGCAAATGGTTGCAATGAGAGTTTTAAAATGTCAGCCACTAGATGAAGATCCATTATCGATTGGTATGATAATAAACTAACAAAAGAATATGCAAATGGCTGCAATGAGAGTTTTGTAATGTCAGCCCCTATAAGAGGAGCCATTAGAAATTTTATGAAAATGCCTACTATAAATAAATTAATATATCCCTGCAGAATATACCATCAACAGCATCATGGGATGTTGGAGTTTGGTCAATGCGGTTAATCCAACATTGAAGACGCTCTTCAGCTATATCTTCTTCCACACCATATGTTTTTGCTCTCCTCCAGAAATATATAAGCCATGCCTGCAACGATGTACAACAGAGAAAACTTAAGCAATGAGGAGAAAAAAATTGATATACTAATTAAATCATTTAGGATAAATAATAAATTAATGATAAGAACTTTGGTTACTGAAAATAAACTTTACAAAAAAAAAAGAGAAAAAAAGAGTAATCATGATAGATTACCAAGTAGAAAACTTAAATTGTAAACATGGTTTTAGCATGCCTTGGCTAATACTGTTAGTGGACCCATCTTAGAAAATTACATCAAGAGATAAAAGCTCAAGGGGATGAAGAATCTAGTAGTTGAGAAAGTGATGAAGCTATTGAATAACTTTTAACATGGAAGGAAAACTAAAAGAAGCTACAAAAACTTTAGCATATTCGCAAATGTCGTTGCATAGAAAAGAGGCAAAATTATTTTCGAAGATAATTTAAAAACCTCATTGCCATAGTGAATAAATTTAATGAGCAAATATGGAAAAAAAACCTGTTTGAAACGAACATCTTCAGCCTCCTCTTGGCTTAGTTCTGCAAATAATTCAAGACCACAGAAAAAGAATATTTAATAAAAAGATTGAATATACTCTGGAAAGGCCCAACAAATTACTCCAAATTATTTGTTGAAATAATTTATTGATCCATGCAAGAAGGATAGATGTTACTAAAAATCAAAACATCATAGATTATACTCTGAACACAAGCCATTCTACACTAGTATAAAATTGTACGTACCAAATGCTTCAATGAACTTCGGGTCGCCGGGAGATCTAAAATCTTCATTAACAGAGTAAAAATGAAATTAGTGTACATAAGTAGATGAGGAACATAGGGCCACAAATTTATATTGTAGCAACAATACTAAACAGATATAAACACAAACTGCGATAGAACATTATCTGGCCTCAAGCAAACACATATTAACACAAGGCAAAAGAAGAAACAAAATATCATAACTGCACAAGGAAATCTAGTTATCTGAAATTGTATTGCATTTTTTCAGGGCTAAGTTATTTCAACATTGTGCTCATTATATTGATAATCTGTGAAAATCATAAAAAAATGCTTCTTAGTTAATGGTGTCAAAATAATCTGTTAGTCTTAATATAATAGATTTTGATACCCTCAACGTAGGATCGTAGCAAGGAAACATATATAACCAGAGGGGAGGACAATGAGAAACCATTATTGCTGTTCTACTCCCAAGTATTTCTTTTTTACTGGAAACTCTTGTAGTATGATCCTCCCTTTCCACTCTAATCCATGCTACCTATATGGCATAAGTCACAATCAACGAGATGTAAACTCACTTTCCACTTCTTCTTTTATTGCATAAGGGTGATCGGTGTTCAGGACTACTAATATTGACTAATCCGGGAAAGGATGTAGAGCATTAAAGGTTAACCCCTCTCTCACCAGTGCCTTTGGAATTTGAACTTGGAGCTACTCGCTACCTCATCGCAACTCTTAACTCAGCTCGCTTACCAACTAAACAAACTTCCGTTGGTGAAGACCCCCTTATTTAGACACTTATAAAACAATGCATTATTGTGGAGGTGGAAATCAATCAGTTATGAAGCATAAATTGAAAAGATCATCAACATGAACGAACCTGAACCAGACTGCCGAAGTAAATTTGGACGACGATGTTGGGCCAATGCAAGAACAAGAGCATCTTCGACCTGTGTGCACCTCAAAGAATAAACAAAGAGTACTATATAATGAAAATAAAAATAATGCAAGTGCAAAATGAGAGTACATACATATAGTGGAAATTGCAACTCTTGCACTTTATAGATAAAAAAAAATATACAAAACAGGGAATTGCTGGAGAACACAAGATTGATTGGAAATGAAACAAGACCTTTAAAGAAGCTAGTTCTTTTAGACCTTTCTCTACTGCAAGCATGCTTTCAACGTTGCCTTCTCCAGTTATATCAGTTAAATCATTAACTAATTTGCTTCTTTTATTGGAGTCGTCGTAACCTATATGAAAACAAATATAAGATATCATAAATAAAAAAAGTCTTACTTCAAATAGTTAAAGGCTAAAATTGCAACAACAATCACCAACGGTGAAAGTCATTATATCAGTTACCCTTGTTCCATGATTCGTCCTTGGCTCTTTGCCCAGCAGAAGTGACAACTTCAAACGGAAGAGGAGCATGTGAGGACCAAAGCTCATGCTTTGTTACTGCAATTTCTGGATAGATACCTGTAAATTTATAATGTAAAACAATTAGAAATGGAACAGATATAAATGATAGAACATATGCCAATAAAAGGCAGAAGATAAAGCAAATTAAATAATCTAATAGTTCATGATTCAGAAGCCTTATTCTCTCTTTTATGTGTTTGTTTCGTTAAAAATATGTTTTAAGGGGAAAAACCTTAGGAAAATATATTTTTTTAAATAATTCAATTTTTTGTTTTTGACTATCAAACAAAGGGAAAGTATATGTATAATATGATGAGAGCCATGAAGTTGTATATAACTTTTTGGTTAACCAAAGATTGTTTTATGTTGATCAAGAATTTTCTTATTGTTAAACACAAGAAAATGGGAAAACATTTTTCTGAAAATTAATTCTTCAGAAATCAACACGATTTTAATGAGTTTACGCAAATAAGAAATGCTACATAGGGTCCTCAAATCCATCTTATATTAAGTGATTACATCTAATTATGGATCCTTTGAGGTTTGCATATATCACAAGATTTTCCAATGATCCTTGTCAATTGCAATAATAATGAAACTATGCAAGTCACGAGTAATAGGCAGGCCAAATCCATCACGTGAAGGCTAATTCCTAGAGAATGCCCACATATTTTATGATATGTTAATAGATATGCAAGCAACCAAATTTCAGATTCCAAGCTCATACATTTATTATACATTCAACAAACCATTCCTACTTGACCTTCATGCAAGTGCACTCACGTGAGATGGATTATGTTTATGCTGCTTCATATATAACGGAATTTGTTAACCCTAAGAGAAGAACCTAAAACTGGCGAAAATAGGTTATCTCAAAATTTAAATCAAACAAAACATACATAGATGATGTATCAAGCCAAAGAAGTAAAACTTTACTTTCACATAAACTAGAAATCATGCATGCTATGCAAAGGGAGCAAGTTATATGTCATGTGAAAAATGTTAGGAAAATGTGATGATATTATTAGACTTATTCTGGAGTCTGGAGTCTGGACAATGAGTCAAAGTGTAGATGATTACCATGTTGAACAGCTAAAGACCAATATCGCGCAAGCCAGCACCTCTTTAGAACAACCTCTTCCTGAAATTCAGTAAAATAATATCACCAATCACAAGTTATACAGTGTCTCTCTCAAAAAAAAACTTGTTATACATTGGACTATGGTCAAGCAAGATCGAAAAACACAAACCATCTCCTCTTGGGTTAAGATCACTCTCTGT
The DNA here is from genome assembly GCA_001647135.1 of Pontederia paniculata. Taxonomy (NCBI): domain Eukaryota; kingdom Viridiplantae; phylum Streptophyta; class Magnoliopsida; order Commelinales; family Pontederiaceae; genus Pontederia; species Pontederia paniculata. The sequence goes on along the minus strand of LTAE01002597.1, from coordinate 44,164 downwards.
GTCATGGATTTTAATGCTTTTGCCTCTAATTCAGCCACTCTGGCATGCTCCACAGCATTTGCAAGTTCACTTTTTGCAGACTATTTCACAGATTAAAGTGGAGAAAACATTAAAAAAAAATGGCATTTAAAAAAATTTCTGTGATGTATCTTCGAACCTAGGATTACCACCAAATGCTAACTAAATTATCTAATACCTGCAAATGTTGTTGAAGTGCTGCCATTTCTTCACTTCTGTCATCCTTGTTTCGCATGGCAGTTCTCATAGCTTCCTGAATATAGACTAAGTGAGTACAAGAACTAGTACATCAAAATTCTTATACGGGTTACACGTAAAACAAACAATCACAACAAGAGGATGTATAAGCTGCAGTATCAACTAGAGCCTATAGGCTCTAACTAATCACAATAGGATCAAGATATCTTGGGTATTTTTTATGTATTTTTCGAAATAACTAAAATAAAATAGAACTGTGGATGTAGCATTCGAACTTAAAATGTACTTCCTTAGTATCAGCATCTTAGACTGATGTGGCTCACTCACTAATGTGACCGCTGTGAATTTAACACACCCACAAACATAAAATAATGAAAATGACTGGAAAATAAAGCTTATGCAATTGGATGATGTCTGATACTTAGGCAAGTGAATGTTGACTGAAATTTGATACCATGTTTGAAAAGAAAATGTAAGACATAAAGTAGCTACCTCTCTTTGACGTAATGCTGCCTCCTTCCTGCAGTTAAAAGAAACCTCAAATGCCAAAACCAGGATTTAAAGGTTTGTGATCACTAGAATTACGTTCTTAATTTACCTACTCAATAGCCGAGCTTCCAGAGATACCCCTTCACCAAGATTAGCAACCTGTAAATTGGCGATAAACTAAAATAAGATTTTGCTCAATGTAATATCCAGCAAGATAAATATAGATATAAAATAATTCAGGAGTTGAAGGATATAAAATAAAAAGAACACAAATGCTATCCCATAAGTTTTGATCGTCACTCTAAGGATATGACGAACAAAGATTCTTCATGTAGTGACCAATCATGTTATATAGAACTATCAGAACATCGGCAGTGTCGATGCAAAAAGCCAGAACATTTATATCAATTCTGACAAAGGTGAGATGTGCTTGTTGTCAATTAATGGTCTTAGTTGGCATTTACACAGAATAGAGAAGATAATCAAACCTATGGCATTACAGCAGTACATATGATGCAAATAACTTGATACAATGCATTAAACAATATGAAAATCACAGCTGGGTCACTTTAAATCTGAACAAAAATATGACATTTCAAAAGTCTAAAATCTCCAGATATTAAATTAACACAGAAAATTTTTAATATAAGAAAAGTAAGCAAAAGGGGTATTCATGAGTACTGATGGTTAGGTGATCATGTATGACCTGTAAGTATCCAATTCGTACTTCACAAGTTACTCTGAAAGAAAACTAAAACGATGAAAGAATTACTCAGACCTGTTTCTCAAGTTCCCTAGATCTAGCCTCTGCTTCCTTGCATCTCTCTTCAGCGAGTTGCAACTGTAGGATGAGTTCGTCCCTCAGAATCAATGAAAAATAAAGGAAAGGCAAAGAAGATTTCACTAACAAAAAGCTGAAATAAAGCAAACCTTTTCAAGGAGGTTATAGTTCTCCTCTTCTAGCATATCAACCTGTGAGTAGAACTCAGATTATGAGAATTTTATTTAGTTGCCTATGAGAAATGGAAAATCTAAACCTTGAATGTAGATGTATTAGAGCCCAGGAAAATGAAGTACCTGATCTTGGAGAGCTGATGCCTCACGGAGTTCTCCTGGTTCTCGTTTGGTCAGATGATTGACATCTGAAATATATCTGCAATAAATGTTATCAGGTGTACAAAAGGCATAAATGAATCACAAGTACATTCAAGGAGGTAAACACATGAGAGAGCATCATATTCATGATATTCCATCAATCTGAAGCTCAAACAAAAAAAAATACATATCTTTATATGATAAGAAAGCAAATGACTTCCTTTGGAAATTTGTCACATTAATTAATCTTTCCTCCTTTCAAAAAAATAATCAATATTTCCAAGGGGCTTGATGATGATGCATGTTACAATGAAATGATTATAGAGAAAAACGTCCAAATTGATATAAAGGACCGAATACAGTCTAAGAAGTAGTATTAAAACGGACCATTTGATGGAGAACTGCTAAACTAATCTACTTCTCAACTATTAAAGTTATCCGCTTAAATATATCCTCTTATGAAATAACTAGAGAATAATTTCCATTCATCAAAACTTAATTATCATACAACCGTACAAGGGTAAACATAGAGTTCCAAACATCCTGTGTACCTTCTGTCTGTCAGACAATATATCAGATGAACGAATCTATATCAGGATCAAGGTGTTTATATTACCTTTTCTCTCTGTACCTATCAAGAGGAGGTTCTATGGCAGGAACAGGGGCAGCAGTCCTTAGTGTTGTTCTGATAGGAGGCACCATTGGCACTGTACGAATTGACAGAGATGGCCTTCCAGCTGAAGAAGAACGATTCACTGGAGCATTCTCAACAATGTTCCGCGTGAACTAGTTAAATAAAAAGAAAGTATTATCAGCCAAATAACCACCAAGATACAGGGTAAAAAAAATACTAGTGTCATAAAACCTATAATCAATTGATTCGTCCACTGTAACCCTTGCTATAAGACCAACCAAATGCCACTTGATTCCTCCAAGTAAAGTGAAGAAATTTAAAAGAAATATTTTTTTCTAAGTTGGAACAACTCATTGCAACATTATGCATATCAATATATAAATTCCGAGAAAGTGATTTAGGTTTCATATTTGGTCACGTTTAAGAAAATAAACTAAGAATATATAAATTAGCTTTGTTTTTGTGCTTGACAGGAAAAGACTGTTAAGTTTTTTTTTTATATTTCTTTATGAACCTTTAAGTAAAGTTTGATGAACCGGAATTATTTTTGCTTTGACCAAATTTTCCTATAACAATGAGGAAAATGAATTGCAAAAAAGTTGAGTTCTTAAAAACGCGGATTAAGCTATGTTTCAATTAACACTTAAGCCTTCACATAGCATAGTCTAGGTAAAACCAAAGTTCATGAGCTATATTTTCAGACATATCCCAATTACAAATGCTTCCCTAGATTGTAAACAAGTAGTATGTTTAAGAGTTACTTTAGCTTGTGTTTTCTTAGGGGATACTTTTAGTTGGTGTTACTGAGCATATTAATTTCGAGTTTGTATGAGAATCCTTGACAGGAAACCTATTGTAATGTTTCATTCTTAATGTTAGGCCATCAAAAAATGCTTCCATAAATTTCTTACCATCATAATTCAAGAATTCAACAAAATATTAAACGACAAGAAGTGAGGTTAATAAATTGGATTCCTTTTTCCCAAAAAGTGAGTTGTTTAAAGTAACATTTACCGCCGGCGAGGGGGATCTGGCCGCCCTTCCTAGCAATGACCCGCCGCCGCCGTTGCTACTTACGGGCGGTCGTTGCATCCCAAACCTGAAGCCGCCGCCGCCGAGCGAGGAGGTGAGGAGCTCACCGTCGTCGTGGTCGTCTCTCATAGCCCGCCTGCGGTCCATGCGCGGCGGCGGCGGCGGGGATCTCGGGGGAGTTGAAGGACGCGAGAGGCGTCCGATTTGGATCGGACGGCTCGGAGGGCGTCAGAGGTTGACCACCCGTGACGGGAATCGGAGAAAGATTTGGAAATTTAGATCTCGGGACCGTCGCCAGCTTTTAAAACGGGGCCGCCGCCGGCGGCTCATTTTAAACGCGTATAAAATTATGGGAAAAAATTACGGCGCAAAGATTGGATTCTTTGTCCCAAAAAACCCGGAATTAATTATATTACTGTTATTTTGAAGTTACGGTAGTGGTATGTCGGGGAAATTTCACTTATTATTTAAATAAACTATTTTAATATTTTTTTAAAAAAAATATTTGTGAAAAATAACTAGAACATGATTCAGCTTTTCAAAAAAAAAAAAAAAGAAAAAAAATCTCATGAGATCATTTCAAAATAAAAATATCTAAATCCTCCTAACACATCCTTCTAAAAATCTTTCGAAAAATTTTCTTAATACTATAATTAAAATATCTTTAAAAATTAAAAATTTTACAACCAATGTCATGTTAGGAGGATTTTTAAGAAGATGAGTAGGAGGATGTGGCAATGCTCTTTTCAAAATTATCACCAACACTCAATTTTTTATAATTGAATGTAGTCAAAGGCGAAGTCACGATATTAATTAACGGGTGCAAAATTATAAAATTATTTTTTGAAAGATAAATAATAAATAAGAAAAATAAAAATAATAAGGTAAGCATAAAAGAAAAAAAAATAAAAATAGAGATAAGAGAAATTTCATAAGATTTGGCTCCACCTTTTTAATGTAGTGAATAGTCTCTCATCAATTTATCCACCGCTAATAAAATAAAATTTTCAAAATCATCATAATAATTATTAATAAATATATCTAAAATAAATTAATCATATCTTTTTTAGTTTATGAATTTTATAAGATTTCATTGAAAAACAAAGATGTAGTGACATATCGTCAAAATTTAGGACCATGCACAGTGCATAGAACAATGTCCCTAGGACGTGCATGTTTCATCATAAGATTGCTCGAGTCCTATGTTTTTTTAATGTATCATGATTTCATGAATTTTCGGACAAAGTACATAATAAATGATGATAAGGACATAAGATTAAATAGAAAGCTATCTAGCGAAAAATGAAGGTTGATGATTAATTAATCAACCGCAACTTCCCTTTTAAGGCGATATATATATGCTAAGCCAAAGAAGACAATCATGATATTGTATAAAGGTGAAACCAATTTTGGCGACTTTATTTTCGACATTGCTTTTATTGGCCCAACTTGATGGTATCAATCACTACACACAAATACCCTATCAATTAATGTATGTATAAATCTTTTAATATAAAATATGTCTAATTACACATATAAAATTGGAAAGTAATGTTATATCCTTCTAACTCATTAATCCTACCATAATAGCGCACATTATAATTATATTGTTTTTTTAAAATAAATATATAAATATTAGGAGGATTGGATTAGGACGATGTAGCATTTTATTGTTTAATAGAAATTTTTCTAGCATATATTAAATATAGATCGAGATATATTATAAGATATTTTGTTTATTGTGCATTCTAAACTTGACTCTCATTGTGCAAATTTGAGGAAATTGTTCAATTATTTTCGCATTAATATATTATATAGGGGGCAAGGAGCGTGTAGTGCATATAGCACAATAAAAAATAACAATATTATTTATAAAAAAATTGAACACTATTTATTTATATAGAAAGTATCACTACTTTTTGTAAAGTACATGATAAAATTATAACACTCTATCTAATAATTAATTTACATTCATGACTTATCCAATTTTCCAACAGTCATCGACAACTTTGTTGCTATAATCACAATAAAGTGACATTTTCATACGAATAACTTCAATAAAAAAAGTTAAAAAAAATAAAAGCAAACGCATTTTGTTATTTTTTTTTCGATGAGTGGTATTATTGTCATATTTCACTTAATAAAAAAAGACATTTGAAATTTAATTTATACGAGACTATTAGTTTATTACCAACAATGGTGATGGACTCCTCGCCGCTGCCGCCGCCGCCGCCCCTCCGGCGCCGCCATAAACATAGCCGGCGCTCGGCCTCCTTGACGCACTCGTAGGCGGGTGCCGCTCTCCCCCTCCTCCCGTTCCGCCGCCGCCGCCGGAAATGGCGGAGAAGAGATCCGCGTCCTCCTCCTCGTCGTAGTATATGGACTCGGGCTTCTTCATCGACATCACCTGGGCGAGTCGGGCGCTGGCGGCGGCGGCCCTGGGCGTCTTCCGGCCGTTGGCGGCGCCGAGAAACCCGCCT
>LTAE01002597.1:0-15876 GCA_001647135.1 Pontederia paniculata | reverse complement strand
TATATATATATATATATATATGTATGTATGTATATGCGAATAAAAAAACTCCATAAATGAAAAAGAATTGTTATGATTGACTATCAAGTTGAATATAACCTTGAAAACAATTTGTAGAAAAAAATTAATAGTTTTCATTCTCATACTATCTTTCACGGGATGTTACAAAATGTGATTGTTTTATTTTTAAACTTATTTTATATAATACAATTAAATAGCAAAAGAACCCAGTTAAAGAAAAAAAAGAAGAGATTTAGAACTAATATTTCCAAATTATTTTCAACCGACAAACATTACACTATAAAAAAAATACTTTTATAAATTGTTTGTCTCTGATATACCCCTTTATTTCCGGTTACATGTTATACCCTTTCATAAATATATCCAATGATTTGGCGTTTCTTTAACATTAATTGCATATAAACACTAGCCATTATATGTGCAATAACGTCCAGTTGGATGAATCATAAAAGGCATATTTTACACAAATGGAGAGATTACATATTGTGATTGTGATTAGGGATGACACCAGAGTATACTACTCCAACCTCAACTCAAACCCCTGCTCCATCCCCATCCCTCCTATCCCTACTTCTCGTAGAAATTTGTGGCCCCATGATGATCTTGAATACTCAAAAAAAAAATATTATTATATAAATAAATAATTATTAAAAGTATTTTGATTATTTATTTTTAAATATTTACTCATATAAATGAAATATTTTGATTGATTTATTAATAACGAGATACATTAATAAATATTTATCTATCTACTTAATAATAATTAATAAATATATATAATTTATTTAATAATTAAAAATATTAAAATATTTAGAGCGAAGATTTTCACGGAGTGAGAAAAAAGATTTTTGCCCCGTCCTCAAAGTAGAGATGTGGGAGGGAAATCCCCCGTCCCTGTTCCCGGGGAATAAAAATTAAAAATCTCTAAGCTCGAGAAGAATCCTCACAAGAATCTTCGAGGTTCAAAAATTTTTGCGAATACCAAAATATTGATTTTTTTAAAGTAAAATTAAGAAAAAAATATTAATGAATAATTTATCTATGTACTTCATCGTTGTTCATAAAAAAATGGCTCCACTTTAATGTTTATATTTGTAAAGAATGTCCTTATTGCCACTCCAAAAAATTTAATGTCACTCCTTTCTATCAATTTTAACCTTTAACATTTAATAATAAAAATAATGACAGCTTTATAGGATTTTCCAAGAAATAAAATTGACAAATGCTATTTAGTGGATGCAGTATTTATTATGCTTATATAATTTTATAGACTTGAACTAATTCTGATAGATAATATTATAATGGCTATTATAAATTATAATATTTTTAATGATAACTCAAATTATTTGATCAATCATATCAATCAAATGAAATAAGTAAAGGTTGTTAAACAAATAAAATTTTAGACATAACAATAATTAGAATGTAAAAAGTAGGTCAAATATATAACTGGTTTTTTGTTATCATATTAAAAATTAAAATAATATCTGATACTTATAAAAAGTACAAATAAAAGTATACTCTTCTTATTTGAATACTCACCGAAAATTTTGGTGTTTAATTGAACCAAAGAAATAAATAATAAATATTATAATCATGTTGAAAAATTTTATTGTGAATTATTGTCTTCTTTTTTTCGTGTCTCTTAAATGGTGGAGATCATCATTAATGCAATAATGGGTTTGAGGAAAAATAATTAGTTATTAGCAACTATTGGAGTATAAATTAGTAGTGACAGTTTCATCTTCTTCTATATTATTTTTAATATAATAAAAGGTTAAGGACAGAATTGGAAAAAAAATAGAGTGGCAATAAGGCCACCCATTTGTAAAATTCAAATCATCACCCATCAATAATAAGAGGATAAATATAATTGGACAAGTACAATTATATTTTGGCATTAGGTATCTTCATTTAAAAGTATAAATCAAGGTTTTCCCAAACATTAAATTATTTTTCGAAGATATAAAGTAAGTTATTTTAAGATATTCTAGTTGTTAAGCAATTTAAAATTATATCAAATTGGTTTAGTTTCAAATAGTAGACATTGGTCAAGTAAGATGGAGTTTGAAAAATTCTACTTGTTAACTCATGAGCCTCTAGCCTAACCGTAAAAGAAATTTAGTGAGTTTTATATTATAGTTGGTGTATCTTATTTAAATAGGATACACCGTATATTCTATTATTTGGATAGTTGAATTTGAGAATTTATTGTAACTCTTCAGATTTTTCAATTTTAAAAATATCTCTACAATTGAAAATCAAATCCAGAATCTCAAATATTATGCAATCCAAAATTTCAGATATTGTTCAATGAACTTGGATACTTTTTATTATTAGTATTCCATCCCCATTAAATATTTATAGCCGGCTCTAGTTTGTCCATTTCTCTTATTTCTTCTTACTCGAAATATATGGATAACGATTCTCTTCCCCAATCAAGAAGAAAACAAAAGTGAATCAAGGATTGAAGAGCGACGCGAGGGGAAGAATCACCATAGATGAACACAGAAACAGATTGAAAATGAACAGGACAATAAGCTTATGAGCTAACAGATATGTAAATAGGCAGATCCTTCTAGATCAGACTTTTCTTGATAGATAATTGCATGCTAGGTTTCTCTTGTTGTTAAGGACGAATTAACGTGATAATTTTTAAGCCTAGAACTTCTATTTCAAACTCATGATGGATGATGGATATTTATGCTCTAGAATTATAGATTAGTCATAGATGAATAGATGAAAAAGATTAATGATGTGAGTTTATGATGCATTTAATGATGTTCATGTCCTAGAATCTCAGTTTATGCTTTTGTATGATGTGATTAAATAAGGACAAATTTATAAGAAAGTTTATGATTTGCATGATGATGTTTATGCCTTAGATTTTGTGGGCAAATTCATTATAGATGAAGAATGTTCATGCTTAGAACTGTTAAATTATCTCTTGTATGATTTGATTTTATTAGAGAAGAATTATATTTAGTATGATGAGATCTTAGTATTATAATATGTAGAAAACATAGGAATTGGAATCCCCATATGATGAAACCTCTCTAGAAAGAAACTTAGAAAATAATGAGCAAAAAAGGGCAAAAATCAGCTTGGTAGCCTTCGGTCACGGTCATGCAACAAGTCGCGACCGTGATGATGGATATAGAAATATCAGCTTCGGTCACGACCGTGATGCATCAAGTCACGGTCGTGACGAAGCATCATGGCACCAAGTCATGAATCGTGACGAAGCATCGTGACACCAAGTCAGGAACTGTGACCTAGCCATATTAATGTCGTGACACCATAGGTCACGAGCCATGAGATCGTGAAGAGAGTATGCTCCTTTGGGCATGCTTGTGATCGAGTTATCACGGGCCGTAATAAAAATAGTTCCTTCAGTCATGACCGTAATAGATAAATCACGAGTCGTGACTAGTATAAGATATATCACGCCTTTAGTCACGACCGTGAAGGTTTGTGTCACCGGCTGTGACGAAGTCGAGGAAATGAACCTTGTTCGATCACGGTTGTGACAGGTCTGTCACGAGCCGTGACCATATTTGGGAAAAAGGTCACTTGCTCGGTCACGAGCGTGACAAGGCCTATCACGGGTTGTGACCGCTATTTGCATATTTTATTATATAAATTTATTTTTAAGTTTAATGATAGATGTTGTGAAATTTAATGTGAACTATAAGAACTAATATGTGGACAAGATAAAAGGAGAATCATTCTCACCAAAATAATGATGATGAAGTCGTCATGCATTGATAATTGAGAGCAACAATGTTTATGATGACAGGAGATTGGTAGAACAACTGCTACCTAGTTCATGTTGTTTGGCCTTCTTTTCTCTTTGCAACAAATGAATTTCTCAAACATCCTTTCCTTGTCGTCGAGGGCGAAGGCAAGTGTCTGCCTAGGCCTGCACGTGCAGGCACTCAAATATATCTTTTGAGTGCATAATTTTGATACATTCTTGCGGATGGCCTGTTGGCTGGTGCATTGCAATATCATATGTTGGTCATGACTTGGAAACCAAGGGTTACCCATATTACTTACTATTTCAAATGATTTTTTTCATGGTTCAATTTACTCTTATTCTCAAACCATTCAAATGCAAGTTCTAATTAAAATAACTTGCATATATTTTCTTTTTATTCATATACCTATCCATTTTTCTTTTAAATTATAAATATTATATATATATATATATATATATATATATATATATATCACTCTCCAATAAAAAAAACTAATCTCATAATTTTTTATAAACATGTGAAAATTTAAACTTTTCTATACAATATTGGATCATTTTACTTATTTTATCAAAATTTTTCATATATGATATATTTTAAATGTATTAGTAAGATAATTATTTTTCTTTCTATTCATCATCATGGATTTATTATTTTATTTCAAATGTAAATAACATGTTTCTTTACTATATTTAAATGACCTCTCAATTTTAGCATAATTTTCAATTGTTTCGTAACATTAACTATTTAATACAAGTATTTGGCCTATATGATATATTTTAAAGATACATAGTAACAAAATTATTTGTAAGCTTCAAATCTTTATGGAAAATAATATGAAAAAAACACTTATGCAATTAATTAATTATTTTTATGTATTATGTATATATGTTATATTAGTATGTATTGTGAATTATATATGAACCCACTCACAATATGGGCTAGCTCCGCCACTGCCAGTCATGGCTTGTGCACCTCCACTGACCTATTGGCGAACCTCTAAAGACTCATGAACAATTCAAAGTCACAACAAAATAATCCTCAAAGTCATTAATGAGATAAAAAGAACTTAATAATATAACCACTTGGTTAATGATTGCATTGATCATGTTGTGTTAGATGCTATGGGTGAATGAACAATGAATGGTGATGTATTGTATGTATCCTAAGTATAAGAAAGATGATGCATGTAAAGAAAGGAAAGATAAAACAAATATGATGAATTAATGATGATGATAATGTAGAGTCATGGATATTTAACCATTGATCATAGCTTACTCCTTATATACGCTCAGAGTGATTGATATTTGACTAAAGATGATAAGCTAAAGACTATGACAAAAAGTAAAGAAAGAAAATAAGATATGAAAAAGATAATTTATGATGCTTTAAGATGATTCATGATTATTAATGATTAATTATGATGATATGATTTAAGTTGCATACTTTCATTTCATCATGAAAAGTACTTTTCTATTGTGCCTTACGTATCTGAGCTTCGTAGCTCATGATGGATTTATTTTTCCCTGCTTTGGATCCTGCAAGTCAGTGATCTAAGGTGTCATAATGACTCGTGGTGCATGCGGAGATAGATGTTTGTGATGATGATGCTGTTTGCACATGAGTAATGGTCCTAAGTCAAATTGTCTCTAGATTTTTTCCTTTTCAAATGATGTAATAATTATTTCGGAGATAATTTTATGTTACATAAGACTTTCGCAATTATTTTATATTATGAAAAGAGTTTTTAAAATTTTTTTATTCTTCCACATTATGTTGACCAGTCTTATTAGTCAACCTTAAAGTCAAGCTAAAGTATGATGTGTAGCGTCTTCACGAGGGCGTTCTGCCACGTGACGGAGTGGTCTTCTGGGGACGTTACATTTATGATTGAAAAATAAATAAAAAATATAAATATTAAATAAATTAATTTTGTTAATAATAAATTTTATATCTTATAATTCATATGATGGAATAAACGGTATACCCTATTTAAATAAGGTATAACTTCGTTAAAAGAAAAGTTAAGTGTCCCACATTCTACCATTTGCATGTAAAAAGGGTAAAATGGGTGTTAAACGATTCAAAATATGTTTTAGAATTTAGATCAGGTCTAGGAGGTGTAGGCATTCTACATATATATATTTTATTTAATATTGTATGGAGTCAATTAAATTTATCAAATTAGATAATAATGCCATAGTGCAATGACACAGTTCAAGTGAAGTTCGATTTTACCAATAACTTTTTTTACATCACAAGTCACTTTTTGTAAACAAATCATGTGTGGATCTCCCGCATCAAATTGTTCATATGTTTTAAAAACGTGTATGAAATCAATAGGGTGAAAGTGTAGTGGTAAGGAGCTCCTCCTCGCTTAAAGGAGGTCTTGAGTTCGAGCCCCCTGTATGCAATAATTTTCATTAGGAGTCTCACCCATCATAATCAGGTGTTCGACATGGAGCGACACATATTAGTCGGATGCTAATAGCCCCCAGTATTATGGGGCAACAAAAAAATGTGTACGAAAATATAGTCAAAAAAATGAAAGCATTATTGGAAAAAAACTTAAGAATTTATCTTCTAATATTAGAATGTTCAATATGTTTTCCCATTGTAATAGAGGTCTACTATATAGAAAATTAAAGTAAAATCATCTTATAATTGAAAAGAACGCGTAGCTCGAAAATGTTTACCGTGCTAACATACATAAAAATATATTTTTTGCACCAATTTCATTCTCATATTTTTTAAAGAGATAAGTCATTTTTTTAAGAAAAATAAATTGAGTAAGAAGGCTCTATGATTTTGCATTTCCACTTGGCATATTGGTACTGGATCAATTTGTATGTATCCAGAAGTGAATGCATTTCAAGCTTGTGACCTCGCTTTCATTTTAAGCTCCAACGTCGCCCAGTTGGCCCTTTAACTCAAACAAAAGTTACAGTGATTCCTAAGCCTTTTACTGACAAAAGCACACTCAGACAGGCAGGCTCCAAGATCAAAAAAAGGTGATTGCATGGTTGTTTCCACCAACACCCAATTATTGTTCATTTGATTCATTGATTCAACTTATCAACGAATCCATAATTAAAGAAAGGGTGTTGCTAAATCCTCCTAATCATCCTCCCAAAAATCCTCTTAATCCCTCACAATGGCACACTCAGTAATCTTATCAACTTTTGGGGGCTTTTAAATTATGTGTGTGTTAGAAGGATTTTTAGGAGGATGAATTATTTTTCTTAAAGAAAAAAAATAGTGCATGCAGCGTATTAGAAGTCTTAAAGAAACTAATAATATCGAATTTGAGTTCAGAATGGTCTTAAATGCTATAAGTGAACAATTGAATTATATAGAGAACTAGCACATTTTCTTTTTTTGGGTGATGGGTACACCTCACCGGTATTCAGGACTATTAGCATCCGACTAATCCGGTGTTCGGACGAGTGACGACGAAGGAAAATTCTGACCAAAGTGACGACTCGAGGTTACTAGCTCCCTTGTCCCTCAACCTAGGAGACAGACCCGTTAATCATTTGTGCCAACCAACTTTAGTTAGAACTAGCACATTTTCTGCACATAATGTTCTGCTAGCTAAACTAGGTTCCTGTGGATGTTGTCCAACTGCCAGGCACCTCTATGGAAAACATCAATTTGATAGGGAAGAGAGAGCTAATGATAGGAGGAGAAAATAATAATGTTATCTCGCTTCCTTCTTTTTTTGTTGCCATTTCAATTTTTGAGAAGCAGTGCCATCGTTCAATCCGTGCGGCGCTACTGAGCGCACAGTCCATAGGTCGGGTCAAGCTCACTCTAGCCCCGACTAATCTGGTATCGCTTCGGGTCGCGTGCCTGACTATGACAGGTGAGACTCCTAGCGGAGATTTTCTGCATCCACAAGTTTCAAATTCGAGATCTGCTTAAGCGAGGAGGAGCCGCTTACCACTCCACCTCCACCCCCGTTGGTGTTATCTTGCTTGCTTTGTTGTTTGCCACCCATGCAAATGCAAATGTTACTAGGAAAAGCAGTGACAAGGATCCACCTTTCCAAGGACCCCACAAAAGGGAAGAAAATGCATCCCAAGATTATTCCTTCTGTCATGGCCATGCTGAGCCTCCCTAGAGCTGGACTGATAGCCATTAGCCATGTCCCCCTTCTCTTGGCCCCCTCCCCTATAAAACGAGGAAAGCAAATGGATCCTAAAGGATGTTGTCATGTGAATTGAGCAGCTCAGACTGTTGGTTTGCAGGGATCCAAGAGCCAAGAAAGCAAATGAAGTTCTTGTTTCAGTGCCCCTGTTGCTCCTGCTTCTGCTTTGTGAAGCCTAAGAAGGACAAGCCCAAGGAGAAGGAAGCCAAAGGCGACTGAAGACATCCACTCCCCCTTCATTCCTCTCTCAGCTCACTCTTCTTTTCCTCTTAGCACTTAAATTGGAACTATAGATGATGCTTGTAATAAGTTCATGCTGCAAGTAGCAGCCTTCTTCTCCTAAGATTGTACCACAACTGTTCTGTTTGTGAATAAATTGTAAGGAATACCGTTGCTGGTAAGCAATTCCTTCAGCACTTTGTTTTGTTTGAGTAGGATCTGTGTTGAGCTATTCAAGAACATTTTTACTGTATGTTTCTAACAAGTTTAGGCTCATTGGACATGCTGGAGCAGTGGAACTCTTGGATGAAGAAGCTATGCAAGTCCTGTTTGTTCTTGATCAGTAGCACACTTGTAAGCTACCAAGAAGTATCATTTGGTAAAACTCTGTGCCTTCTTCTTTCTCGCCATTAATTAACTGCTATTACATTCAGAACAAATTCTTTGGTCATATAATTCAAATTGTTTACAGCCTACTTTTTTTTTCTCTTTGGAAGAATGATGACCCAAATTCAAGAATCTTTCTGGTGACTCAAGCCATTCAGTATTAATTTAAGACAGCTATATTTTTCAATGTTATCAACTAGTCCTTTAGTTTGGGATCATATATAAATTACTACTGATCTACAAAGAATCAAGTATTAGAAGGAAAGTTCGATCAAGACACGGGTTCCTTGAAATCAGTTGCACTAAGGATATCATGAGCGGAAACACCACACATAGTGGTCGACAAATTATGATTGCTGATTGAACCTGGAAAGCTCAAGAATCATGAAAGGACATTTGCATGTGGAGGTGAATGCAGCCCCACAAAAAGAAGTGAAACTCTTTCTGAATTTAACTACTCTTACTATTATATTACAGCAAAAGAATTTGTCTCTATATCAGGAAATAAAAGAACACTGTTAACTTCAGAAACCAGAACAAACACTGTTACTGCAATTAGCTGATGATAAATTAGCTGTGAATTGATTATACCACATCAGCAGCAATGCATCTGATATGGCTGCCATTTAACTTATTTCTGCCAACAGACATTTACCATTTCACATCTTCTTGCGGTATTAATGCCAATTGACACTCGTGATCATGTAAATAGCCAATAGGAATTATAAGACAATGACATGAATCACTTGAATAATACCAAGTGCAAGTGATGATCTCTTAGAATAATAGAAGACTTCAGATGAAATAGAACTCCCAACCAATTTGGAAGGAACAATTGACTGAAAATCACAATTTCAAAATTCTTCAGCATCTCAAGGATAACATCTTCAATTACTAAAAGAATCAAAAGCAGGTAAACACAAACATGTCTATATCCGTAATAAATTCTTGACTAATTCAAAATTTCTCTAGCAGTCCAACCACATGAAATTTGTGTCAATCCCTAGGCTGCCCCACTTTTATTTTCGACAAGCTTCTCGATCAAGTCAGCCGCATCCTGGACAGTTGCAATGTTCTGAGAATTATCTTCCTCTATGCTAATGTCGAAGATCTCCTCTAACTGCATCACTATCTCCACCTGCATCACAAAGGCATAAGTTAGGTACAATTCAACTTATTCTGTGTCTCAAAATCAAATAAATAAGTGATGCACAGAGAATAATGTAAATCGAAAACTCGAACGAGAATACCGTGTCTAACGAATCAGCACCAAGAGCAGAAAAGGTGGATTCAGGAGTAAGGGCTATCTCATCAGATAATGCTAGCTGCTCTTTCACAATATCCATTACTTTGCTTACTGTCTCTGGCTTGGCCTATAAACAAGTTGTTAGATTCATTTACTCACTATGGATGTGCTTGTGATAAACTATGCCAAGTACTTTTAAGAGAAACTACTAATTTACATAGCTCAGGCAAAGGGGATACCGCACAAACAATTCGAAAATGCGATGACCTCAAGGAGGGGGTGTTGATCTTTGTCGTGCCGAAGGAGACTGACTTCAAGCTGAAAGCCTTTCCATACTGCTGAATAAGATGATATTAGTGAGCAATAAAATGTTGATAATGTCATTGGTACACTTATAACTAGCATGAACGAGATATCTTAAGTCAGCTTCTACACTTCATAATGAGATTCATGGCATTTCTTCAATATGTAAGTGCACCCAAGACATGGAGTAATAATCAAATTCCCTTTATTGTTTGCATGGTAAAATTAAGTATCCATGAGAGAAATATGCAATATGATGTCCTCCCCTCTGGTCCAATATCAAGCAACACTAGACATATTTGATTTGCTATAGCTACATATTCTGTCTCAAGTCAACTCACATTCGTTATCTCCTATGTATGCAACATGTATTTCAATGCTGAAAAGGCGAGCAAGGCCATTGCCAAGAACAGGTTTTGAAAGACAAAAGTCTCTACACAAATACTAAATCTGAATTTTCCTTTTGAGTATTTTATTGCATTTCACTGAAAAGAGTGGAAAGTTGAAACATTATGATAACAAGTTTAGCATCTCTTTCTTTTTTGTCTTTGTTTCTTCCAACAATTACTCAAATTGAACTATTAACATCTTAATGCTCAAACTGTGCAAGGTTTATCAAGTATCAGAACAAAACACTGTTGCCTTTTTTTTTTTTTTTCTGCTCACTGATATGTAGAAAGCATACAAAACTACATCTGTTACTGAAACTTGGCTCTGTATCTAATAGAAAAGAGCTCAAAGGACAGACATTAAAAGCACTCGACTCTGTGAGCTAACTATTATGTAGTAAACGGCACTTACTCATAGGACTCAGACAGAACTAAAGAAAACAAAAAGAAAGCAAGGAAAAATGATGACTTTAACAACAAAATGTGAACTTTATCCTGTAAGACAAAGGTCTAGAACTAAAGAAACAACCTGGTTGCTGAAGCTTGATGGCTTCAAGGAGGAGCCAAGCCTCACGAAGGTTGCAGAGACAGCAGCCATGGAAGTCACAGAGAAAAGAGCAACGAGGTGGGAGTAGTTGAGGAAGTGGAACAAGAGCAATAACAGTAGGCAGAGTGATAAAAAGGAGGAGTGTGCTTGGAGTCGAAGTTTTATCCACAATTTGAAGCGCTGAGTGGCGGAAAGGTGGTGCTCAATCCACTGCGGACCCCGTGCACTTTGCTATCCAATGGCAACTCATGACAGGGAATCTTTTAGATTTTAATACTTGTTCTTTCCCATTTATCTCTCATAAACTATCAATCTTTTTTTCTGAAGTAGCTCTTATATTTTAATATTAATCACTTATCTCTCCTAAAATTTTCAAATATTTTCACATCAATGGAAGACAATTTCTAGTTAAAATTCGATGTTTTTTTTATTCTTTTTTTCATTTTTTGTATTTTTTATTTAAAGGTAAATATAAAATAATGAAAAAGTTAATTAGCATATTGGGCTGAAGTCAAACTATTCGAAAAATATAAGGGAGGTATGTGGCTAATATTAAAATTTTGGGATTATTTTAGAAAATATAGATAGTTTAAGAGTGGTAAATGAAAAAAACTTTTTTTTTAAATATTGATATAAAATTTTCTTACTTTTGAATCAAACTAGTCTATTACCAGCGTGATGTGCGGATCAAACAAATTATATAAAATTAAATAATATATTTCATATTTAAATAAATAATATTATTTTATTAAAAAATAATAACAATGCATTGTGAACTATATTTGTAACCTTATTTGACATTTGTCTATCATCGTACACTAACATCATAAGTTCTTTTTAATTATCACATATGAAATAAATACATAAAGTTGACTGCGTATAAACAGTAATTTTCTTAAATATACCCACACATGAAATAATTTAATGCTATATCATTTGGCATGAGCTTTATTATAAAACATCAAATGACATTCTTCGTTATAATCATTCTTTTATTCTTTACGTCGCTATTACGAGAGTAACAAAATATAAAAAGATACCTATTTATTTTATTATTTAAAAAAAACATCTATTATTTATAATAATACTCGCAATCTCATTATCTCTATTGAGTAAAATGCAATGATGCAATTGCACATCCAATACACCATATTTATAAGTATAAATATAGAATAGTAATAAAAAAAGTTAAGTTAAATGTTATTCAGTAACTAATTTTTAGAAATAATGAATTATATGTTTAGAATAAAATGATATTGTCACGCACTTAACTTCTTAAGTGAGTGTGGTCTTAGTCTCTTCCTTCCTAAAGGCTAAGTCAGCTAAGAAATTTTCCTTCTGAATGTCTTAGAAGTTAGACCCGAATTCTGAGTAAGAGCAACATAAAATGCACAAAAGAACTTAAGGGGAAAATGAATACTTTCATTAACTTTTAGTCAAGTCTCGATAAAAATCAGAACTCATACATATATAGCCTATATTTAGAGTAGTTAAAGTAACTACCTTTTGCAACTTCCTCTAACTTGCACATTTTTACTAGTGCAAATTCTGAACACTTATACAATGTGACAAATAATACAACATGTAACTATATTCCTGTAAAAATCACCTTACACATAATTCTAGTCCATGTTATATAATAAACACATAGATAACTACCTAGGACATTTTATCAAACACCTGCATGCATCAATTTGCTCAGCAGCCAAGTCATGTTCTTTGGTCTTTGCGAGCGCGCAACAATATTTTTTGGGCTATTTAGGCAATACGTTACAACTCTCCCCCACCGAAGTTGTTGTCTCCCCCGGCAATGCCTTGAATTTTGCAATCGCATTTGAAAACTACATAAGTCATGCTCTCACTCTCAAGTGTCTTTTATGGCTGGATAGTCATTCCAATGCACCAAGTATTCGGTGAAGTTGGATAGGGCTCTTCTGTTCTTGCGTTCCTTCAAAATTTCGAGAATCTCCTTGTCATATGTCTTGGTCACATTTATCAGCGGCCCAAAAGGCTCGCCTCTTTTTAGATCTTCTAGATCCTCATGAAAAGGTCTTATCATGCTAACATGAAAGACTGGATACAACTTGAGCCTAGGCGAAAAATCAACGCGATAAGCTATCTTTCCAACTCAAGCAATGATCTTATAAGGACCTTCATATTTTCGAACAAGGCGTTTGTGCACCTTGTGAAGTGTTTTGAACTGTCTTGTCCCTAAATTCACAAGCACTTTGTCGCCAATCTGATATTCGACATGCCTTCTATTTCGATTTGCAAACATTTTTATTTTTTGGGCTACCTTGTCTATGATCGCCTTTGATGTTTCTAAGTTCTCAAGTCATTCCTTGGCAACTTGAAACGCAGCAGGACACTTTCCAGCATAGTGTGCTACCATTTCAGCCGGAGTAATCGGCTGCCTGCCCATCACTAGTTCAAATAAGCTCTTCTGCGTTGCCTCATTCCTTTACATATTGAAGGAAAATTGTGCAACATCAAGTAGCTTGGCCCAAACTTCTTGATTGACGCCAACAAAATGTCTAAGGTAAATCTTCAAGATGTGATTTATCCTTTCGGTTTGGTCATTCGTTTGGGCGTGGAATGCTATGGAAAATCTTAAGTCAGTCCCAAGCAATCGAAATAATTCTCTCAAAATGTTTCTCGTGAATCGGGGATCCTTATCGCTTACAAGAATTTTAGGACTCCCCAAAACTTCACAACATGTTTCACAAACAATCTTGTAGTTTCTTACGCGGTGCATTCCCTTGGAGCAGGAATGAATGTTTCATATTTTAAAAACTTATCCACCACAACTATGATGGATCCACACTCCTCAGATTTCGGCAATGTTGAGATAAAATCCATGGTAACCATCTGCCATGGTCCTTAGGAATTGGCAAAGGTTCCAATAATCCAGCCGACTTTTTCTGTTCGACTTTGTCTTATTGACATATCAAACACATGTGAACATATGCTTCATTGTCCTCACGCATCTTTGGCCAGAATTAGGCATCTTCGATTAAGGCTAAGGTGCGAGCTACACCAGGATGTCCTACTCATTTTGAGTCATGACACTCGCACATGATCATCCTCTTGAGGTTCTCATACTGGGGCACAAAGATTCATCTAAAAATAGTAAAAAACCCATCTTCTTCCCAAAATTATCGAGACTTGTCGGCCTTTACAAATCACATCATTTCAATGGATTTTGGGTCATGCACCATGCCTTCTCGAAGTTGATCATGGAAATCCATTTTCACAGTAGCTATTGTGGCCAACTAGGCTTTTCGATTGAGTGCATTTGCCACTATTAGTTCGCTCAGTTTTGTATTCCAACTGGAAATCAAATTCGGCTAAGAAGTATTGCCACCAAACCTGTTTTGGAGTCAACTTTTTTTATTCTGAAAGTAAGATGTGGCAACATTGCCCGTCTTTATTACAAATTTGCTTTCAAGTAAATAATGCCTCCAAACCCAAAGACAATGTATCACAATTGTCATTTCTTTATCATGCACAACATAGTTCCTTTCATCGTCGTTCAATTTCCGACTCTACCAGGTGTCCCTCTTGTATTAGGACACCATTTAAAGCAAAATTTGAGGCATCAATATGCACTTCAAAGGCTTTCCATAGTCCGAAAGATGAAGACAAGGTTCTTGCATAGTCGTCTTCAAATCCTCAAAGGCTTTTCAACACTTCTCTCCCCAAATCCATGAAACATTTTTCTTTAACAAATCGGTGAGAGGTGCGGCTCATCGAGAGAAGCCCTTAATGAACCTTCTGTAGTAGTTCACTAGTCTTAGAAAGGAATGTAGTTCTTAGTCGTTCAACGAGGGATCTCATTCCTGAATCGCTTGAACTTTTGCTGAGTCCATGCGGATTTCACTGGTCTTAATGTGGTGACGCAAAAACATTATCTCCTTTTGTCCAAAACAACATTTCTCCCTCTTAACGTAGAGTTTGTTTGCTTTAAGCAATCGGAAGATCTCTTCCAAATGTTGGACATGTTCTTGAACCGACTCATAGTACACCACTATGTCATCCAGGTAAACCACAACACATTTGTCCAAAAGTGAGTGTAAAATCATGTTCATCATTGTTGAGAATGTTGTTGGGGGCTTTGTCAACCTAAAGGGGATCACTAAGAACTCGTATGACCCATACCTGGTTATGCAGGTTGTCTTTGGTTCATCACCCTCCGCAATGCGAACCTGCCAATACCTTGATCTTAGATCCAACTTGGAGAAGCCCTTAGCTTTCCCTAGTCGATCAAATAGATCGCTCACCAAAAGGATTGGGTATTTTTTTTTGCATTTTAGCTTATTCAAGGCTCTGTAATCGATACACATTCTCAAGGACCCATCATGCTTTTTTTGGAACAACACCGGTGCTCCGAAGAGCGCTTTTGAGGATCGAATAAAACCTATCTTCAATAGTTCTCCCAACTGTTGAATCTAGGATCCCGAGAATATTTTGAATGATCACAAATTTGTAAGTGAACTCAGCCTGTAATGATGAACTTGTTGAGCTGATTTCTATAACAGGATATATTCAAGTTCAGAGTAGTGGTCGACCTGAGTTGAAGGAATGGACGACCAAGCACGCGTAATTTATATCAGAAGAACTACATGTGTGCAGTGGGCGTCCTGAGTATATGAAGCGGTCGACCAACATCAGAGGGAGTACATGTGATGAGGAGCAGAAGCATAAACGGTCGACCAAAGATGTAAAGAGGGCGACAAATAATGGAGGAGTATACATGGAGGGATCAAAGGTAGAGCGGTCGATCAGAGATGAAGAAAGGACGACCGGAGAAAAAGGCTGAATCGAGGAGGTCGCCCGATGTTGAAGAATGGGCGACC
>LTAE01002596.1:42838-54942 GCA_001647135.1 Pontederia paniculata | reverse complement strand
GCTCTCAACCTGCGGTCGACCACTCTTCCACTGCCTTCTGCTCTGGTCGTCCACTGTCTCCACCCTGAGCCCTCTGGACGTCCACTCTTCAGCTTGGCAGTCTTTCGGTCGTCCACTGTCTCCTCCTTGAGTTCTCTGGACGATTGTACCCCAACCTTGTATAGACAGTTGTTCTGTTGGGTTCGCCCATTCATCAATCATCGGGCGGCCACCTCATTTAAGTCTTTTCCTCCGATCGTCTGTTCCTCATCTTTGATCGACCGGTCTACCTCTGATCCCTCCATATATCATCGTTTAGCTCCATATGCACTCCCGTCTAATATTGGTCGACCTCTTCATATCTTTGGTCGACCATTCATGCTTCTGCTCTCCATTGCATATCTCCTCCATCTAATGTTGGTCGACCGCTTCATATACATAGGATGCCCATTGCACACATGTAGTTCTGATATAATTACGCGTGCACTGGTCGTCCACTCCTTTAGCTTAGGTCGACCGCTACTCTGAACTTGTATGTATCCTGTTTTAGAAATCAGCACAACAAGTTCATTAGTATAGGCTGAGCTCACTTTACAAATTTGTGATCATTCACAACACTCTCGAGATCCTAGATTCAACAAAATCTTTGTTTGGATGCTTCTATGATTGTTTTTTCAATGTTTATAAGAAAACTATATAGATACACTTTTCGACCTAAAAATGTCTGTAACTACAAATTTTATAAAATAAAAATAAAAAAATACCAAGATAAACAAAGATAAAAATAGATAATGCCTTGTATTTAAAAATACTATTATGATGAATTAATTAAATACTTTAAAATTTTGTCCTTTATTTTTTTTGTTAGATACATCAATTTTTAAGGTTGCATCTGAGTAATTTCATATTCGAACGAATAAGACCAAAATAAATTTTAATCAAAATAACCTTTCTAAAAAAATTAAAGTTTTAAACTTTTTCTACTGATCAATTTGGAAGAGTGCGGAAGTGTCCGTAATGGAAATGCAACACTTTCTCCCCCGTTAAATTTCTTCGTGCCCGATCAAAAATCTGGAAGTGAACAGAGAGAAGGAAGGGAGGAATCTTCTCTGTTAACAAGAGTGATGTGCATAGCTGCATGGATTTGGCAGTCCCATCCTGTCTACCAACTGCTGCTGTTGTTGAACAGAGACGAGTTCCACAACAGGCACGTTCCCCTGATCTCTCCCCCTTCATACAATCGCGAACTCTTCAAGATTCCCACTGTCCTCGCTCGATTGATATGGCTCGAATTCCTACTTGTTCATGTTTATGATCCTTAATTCTCAATGATTCTGCTGCAAATTTGCATATTTTTTTTTGAAATGAGATTGAGATCATGTTGAAGTTTATGTAGTTTCAGTTGGATTTTGATTCACAGATCTACCTGGGTGTTTTGCTTCTGATGTATTTGCCATCCTGTGCTTACCTTCTTTTGGGGGTGGATGGGATTGCAGGCCTACGCAACCATTGGGATGGTGGGAGAAGGGCGGCAAGGGGATCTTGGGGGGAAGAGATGGATTGGCAGGGGGCACATGGCTAGGAGCCACCAAGGATGGGAAATTGGCCTCCCTCACTAATTTCAGGGAGCCTGATCCTTCCCCCGCCAAGAAGTCCAGGGGAGACTTGCCTGTCAGGTTCCTGGAGGTATTTCCCATGTTTTTTCTGTAGATTCTTGTAACCCAGTGATTACTGATTACTGCTAAGAAAGATATTTGAATCCTGATGTTGGATCATAAAAGGTATGCTTTTGACATTCTTCTCAAATGCAGTGATTGTAACCTGGCTTGGAGAAATCTCTTCATTTTAGGATATAAATCTCTGACATAGTTTGAGGTTAATGTAATCTATCAGTAGGTTAGCAAAAGAAATTCTAAATGGGCTTCTGCAGTTGTTGAGTATATGTTCTATAGATGAAAAGGGTACTGTACTGTATAAAACTACTGATCATCAAGAAAAAAGTACTGCACACTAGTAAAAGAATCTGAAAAATTTTATGCTTTAGTTTCCTCCTATTGTTTGGTGACTTTGGTATATTATCATGTAGATGTTATAGGAACTTCAGCAGATCCAGATGTGTCATATAAAATTGTGGTCATGTCATGTTTCTGACTAGGGAAACTAAAGGAAATTTTCTGAAGGGACATCAAATGCTTTACACACACGTCTTTGAATTTACTAAATAGATTGAAGTGGATAGACAGTGTCCTTTATCTCCCCAGCTGCGGAAATCCAAAGGCAAACAATGCATCGGATACAAAGAATATATGCCATCTTTGAAGATTTCATCTTACGAGCATGCGAATTTTCTTAGGCTTACATTGTTTTGCTTTAGCAAAAAAAATTATTTGCTAATTCACCTGAGCTTTAATTCTGAGATGAATTCAATTTATCATAGCTTTGATTCTCGGAAACCTGCATCGACTTATGGCCTGACTTGCAGTTTCATGGCACCAATCTTATAAATCTCACTGGGGACAAGTTTAATGTTCAGGGAGAAATCATAAAGAGCGTCAATATTCTACCACTTGAAAGTTGATATGTGATCGGTTATGAAGTTACACAGATTTTTTACTCTTTGGTCTTCTCTAATCCAAATTCTTTTCCTTTTGCTTAATTAGATATAATACTACATTTCTCTCATTTAATTTTTCCATTTGATGCATGAATTTTCTTTTATTTATTAAGCAGTTTTGGTTAATGCACAATTCAATTTAGAATATCTATAACCCAACCTTCGATTATGGTTTAGTAGACATTGTTCACTTTGTTAATGACTTCAGCTTTCAAGCCAGCCCTATCTATTATATATGCTTAACCAATCTTACTGTTGTTTATCTTCTATTGCATGTGTTAGATACATCGTTTAAGTTTAGCATTGTTTACCTTCTTTAGTAACTTTCGTTTGCCTTGTTAATTTCTTTCAAAATATTATCCACCTTTATTAGTTTCATATCTATAGCATGTTTACTTTGACGTAGTTGCTGATTGTCCTATAGCTGATCTTGTTGCTCGTTTGTTCTAGAGCACAAAAAGCCCTTATGCCTTTGCAGAGGAAATAGTTAATGAAGCAGACCAATACAATGGCTTTAATCTGCTCCTGGTTGATCTTTTTTTAAAGTCCATGGTTTACATCTCCAACAGACCAAAAGGAGAGCCAATTTCTGTTCAAGTAGTTCCAGCAGGTCTCCATGTCCTTTCTAATGGCAATCTAAATAGCCCTTGGCCCAAGGTAAGCAGATACTTCAGATTCCTTTAATACTTATGTTTGATGCTGTCTATGACTTCAGCTGCAGCCTCTTATCTTTAAGCAGCTTATATTTTCCAGCTAAAAGTATTGTCATTTCCTTATTAGCATTTCTATATCTGTTCTTTGGAAGCATGAAAGTGCCCCTTCCTATTGGTTCTTCAATATGAATGTTGATCAGAGGGCACCAACTCTCAGAAATTCGCCACATGCAGACAAATGACTAAAGAATCTCACTATACGACTTACAGTCAACAATATTGTAGTTCTATCTTAGACACTGCAACAGGAACCTTCATTGTGAGAGAAGAGCTATAGCGGATGATAATGCTGATAATAAATTGACATCCCTAATTCTGCCACGCGGCATCTTGTGTGTGAAAATAAATTGAGATTATCCTTATAACAAAAGGGCAAGTTAAGATCAGAAAGAAAACTTGGCAAACATAGTTTTAATCCCACCTATACTGCCTTCTCAAATCTACTTTAACTTTTCAAAGTTATTTCACCCCTCTAATATCGTGAACTTGAGAAACCTTTAAAAATTTGGGGAAGAACATGTTTTAACTTTAAAAGAGCAATAATATTGCAAAGGCCAGGTAAGTTGTAGGGTATCTTGGAGAATGTTCTTAGGGGGCGTTTGGTATGAGGTAATCCAGATAGATTATCGGTTATTTAATTTAAAATTCTCAGGGCCCACTATATTACCATATTTGGCTACAACAGATTACCAGTGATTTTTACTTCTCTGATAATCTAAATTATCACCTCACTGGTAATGAAGATAGCACCCATGGGAGATGTCTTTTCAGATTACCAGTAAAATGACATGTATTTTAACAAAATTATCCCTTCAACCGAACTTTAAAAATATTTATATTTTATTACAAAATAATAGTGTTCAACATTATCTTCTAATTTTTATTAATTATTTTACGAATGTTCGATAATATAAACTCATATTTTGACCTAACTCACTTTTTTTTGTTTATATTTATTTTAATTCAATAATTTTGAAGGATATTTTAGTAATTTTTTGTTTCATAATTTAAATTATAATTATGTTTTTGCTACTTACCAAACGTAGGGGTGAAAGTAATCCGGGTCGGGTGATTTTTTACGAAGAAAAAAATCGCCCTACTTTTTTTGTATGTTTTTTTCTAATAAAAAAAACCTTATCGGTTTTTTCGGGTGATTTTGTCTAACTCCTAGATTTTTATAATTTTATTATATTAAAAATATTTTATTATATAAATTTATAACAACTACATGTTATAATATAATAATATCATTATTTATTATTTGTATAATTTTGTTAATATTTACTCACAAAACTTATATGTTAATTGAGTAATTTTTATATGTTAAAAGTATTCAAAATATTATAATAATATATATATTAATAAAAGTTTAATTATGTAGGTCTTCATCGGGTCCCTCGGTTGATTTTTTAAATTTAAAAATCGACCTAAATTTTTTCGCATTTGAAAAAAATCTAGAAATTTTATGTCGGGTCGGATCGGTTTTTCGATTTTTTGCTTACACCCCTAACCAAACGCTATATATAATATTACCGATAATTTATAAAAGTGATAATCTATTTTAATGATGATCTAATTTACCGGTTAATAAAAATTGGGAATGCGCCAAACGATCCCTTAGTATGCAAATGCAAACTACTAAAGAAAGAAACATGCTGATTTCCGGACTTCAGAAATAAAAACATTCCGAATGGGTAGAAGTCAGGGGACCAACCAAAGCAATGTTCAATAAAAGAAAAGGAACTTTAAATCAACCCCTAAATATTTGATCTCAAAAAGGAGTTCTGTTGTTTTGCTCAAGATTATTCACGACCTGCACCAAATTCTATGTGGTTTCTTGGTTGTAGAACACTAGAACACTATATCTAATCAGAAGAAAGAGGATGCACGATACTAATCAATCTTGTCTCTCTCCAGGCAGAAAGATTGTCTAAGAAATTCAGTGAACTACTGATGCGGCATGGCGAGAAGGAAATCGATGCGAACGAGGCAATCGAAGAAGTGATGTTGGACAACATAAAAGCTGATAGAGATAAGCTACCACGTACTGGCTGCAGTCCAGACTGGGAATTTGAGCTAAGTTCTATCTTCATAGACACCAACACAGAAAGGGTAAGAATTATAATGCTATGTGGCTGCATCCTATCAATTCAATCCCGACATTTTAACTTCTTCTCCGATCACAGGGACGTTACGGTACTAGAAGCATTGCTGCTATATCAGTTAACAAAGATGGCGAGGCGACCTTCTATGAGAGGTACCTCGAGAACAGTATGTGGAAGGAACATTCCTTGCAATACAACATAGAAGAGCCTCAATAGTTTGAAATGCGGATACCAACACTGTGTATAACATGAGACCAGATCGACTACTTAATAATAAAAATTACATATTTTTATTATCTTTTGACAAATTTCTCGCACGGGACTCTTACCATTATCAGTTCAGAGTTTGTCTGGGGCTTTGTGGTTGCAGACGTATGTCAAAGATGATTTATTGTGCCTTAATGTGTACTTATATCATGGAGGGTAACATGATTGAAAGTGAACATTCAAAAGTATTTGCTCAAGTGACATTTTAATGGACCATTCATGAACTCATTTGGTTGGATAACAGAAGGGGACACTAGATTCAGCCGCGATGAATTCACCAGCAAAAATTCCCATGCTGACAATACTGATGTATAGCATTTTCTTATTCTTTCTAGATACGAATCAAAAAGGTTGGGGGCAATGATGATGTGCAATGTTTTCCTTGGAGGATTCACCAAATTTTGGCCTTCATTTACCGCTGTTTAATCATACTTGAGAAGCATAAAACATTCTGATTACCTAAGCCGTTAAGACCTCCCTAGCTGCAAGAAGTGGCATTAAACATAATAGGTTCGTGGATAGAGAGCAGTTCGGATGAACCGTACTATTTGGTAAAAACTACAGAGCTGCCTCGTGATGTTCCATGCTGGCCCCAGCCATCAAATGTTTACATTCCAAAATAAATGCAGGACAACTCATGAGACAGCGCTGATATTCAGTCATCTAAATATGCATCTTTGACTGTTTGCACGAGTAAAGAGATCAAAACAAAAGTATCGGCCTTGAGATGGAGTGAGGTTTGTTTGCCAAAATTTAATGGTCGTAAGATGAATCAGATAAGAGCAATATAACAATGACAATCTAGAGAGTTTTCCTACTCTTCCATTCATCAATTAAGAATAAAAAGGAAACATATATGGCCAAAATGTCTCCAAATACTAGCTGAATGTGCACAAAAGTTAGAATATTAATTTTGCATGGACACCTTCATATGAGATTAACTATCAACTTGAACAGTGGATCATGACATTCAGACGACATCCATTTAACACAGCAATGTAGTATAAGAGCAAAAGCAGAACGCTAAAAGATGTCAGAGGAAAGGATGAACCATCCTACAGCAATCAAAATTATGTAATGTAATATTTCACCGATGCAATTCTCTGGACCTAGCTTCGGCTCTCCGTGCCTCCTCAGGGGTTGATGGGAATAGCTCCACGTACCTTGAGCCAATTGTCATCTTGTCTTTGCACATTGCCTTCTTTGCAATCTCTGCTGATGGGAACTCTGCAAATGCCTCACCAGTGGCTTTCCCATCCAAGCGGTAACCAATATGCACTTTGTTCTCACTCAAATTGAACTCTTCAAAGAAATCAATGATATCAGACTTGGTAACAGAGTATGGAAGTCCCCGAAGCTTTAAGACAGCTGTGTATTCTAGCTTATCCTTGTCTTCAAAAGATTTCTTTGGGCGCGCTGGTGGTGTTTCACGGGAGTAATCAGTCTCAAAAGATCCACCACCAAAGTTGACCTCAGCAGCCACAGCATGATAATACTCTTGTTTGTTGCATCTGAATACCTCGACATACCGGCGTCCCATGTGTTGCTTATCCCGCTGAAGAGCAAACTCAGCCTGCATAGGTGATGCTAGAACAACAAATGCCTCACCAGTGAAACGCCCATTTTTGTTAACCAGAAGGCAATCCACGATATCCAGTCCCATAAAGAACTTGATGATATCTATGTCCTCACAATCAAAAGGAAGACCTCTCAGCCTGACAACTGGGAATGGATGCATGCTTCCACCAAACCCACCACCAAAGCTGCTGCTGCTGCTGCTAAATGATGGATATGAACTGCCAATACCTCCCATACCTAAGTAGGGACTTGAATCCAGAATCCTCGACCTCTTTGAGCCGACCTCGTACACATCTCCAGGAACCCCGCCGCTCACTGAGAAGTAGGGATTTGGTTCCATCATTCTTGGCCTCTTTGTCCCCTCGTACCCGTCCGAAAACCCCCCGCTTCCCAACAATGCCCTTCACAATATTCAAATCCCAAGAAAAAGGAGAAAACACCCCCCATCTCTCAATCCCCAATTGATCAAATATCCTACCCAACTTAATTACTATATACTAAATATCAAAATTTAAATTCACAATATCATGCTTGCAGGAAATTTTGCAAAAAATAAAGCTACAAGATATTCTTAGTACCAATGTGTAAAAATTCACAAGCATATAAGTTACAGAACAAGAAAACCGAAACCACTACAAAAACTATAGTACCGTGCTCATAAGAATCACCGCAAATTCAGGTACTGATAGACAACATTAAGAAATAATGCATCCTTGAAAATACGATATCGTTCCATATCGAAGAAATTCTAAGAAGACATAAACAAGAAACTGAATAAGTGACGTAATCCAAAAGATAACAGAATAAATAAGTATGCAACCAATACTTTACTCAAGAAGAATCCCCCACCCCACCCCCAATAGCTTCAAAGAAATAATTTTGCACAGGAAACCAATTCCAAATTCACTTTTGAATAGCTTCAGACTTAAACATTAATATATCTTCTTGTGATGAAAATGTTAACTGCATTCTATTGATTAGACATGATTGAGTAACAACAGGTCGCCCGCCCAACTAAAGGCATATCCCATTGGAATCAACATAATAACTTCAAACTTCAGGCATAAACAGTTCCAGCATTACCTACCTATATCTATTGTAATTTAAATCACAAGAACATGTAACTAGACCTAAAAGAATTTTTCCTGCTTATCAGAAGATTAAACTCTTCATAATTTACCTTATCTACGAATTAAGTCCACGAAATCCTCCCCCAAAAAACCTATTTTTTAGGTAAAATTTTGAATTTTCTTTTTAACGAAAGTGTCCTTCCCCCAAAAAAATTAATTTTTAGGGCACACAACAATGCATAAACAATCTTAACGAAACACCAAGCTTGTGTAGAAACGAACATGCCATCAAGTCTATCAAAACTCTTTGACGGGATCCGCTTCATGAGCAAGAAAAATACAAGAACCTCATACCTGATGCCCAATCTAATTCAAACAGCAACAATATCTGTCTTATAAAAGCACAAATTCACAAAGCAAAATCCCCAGGAAACAGGCAACCAAAAGGCAAAAAATCGACAAAAAAAACAGCAAAATAGATCATCCACAAACGATACATCTCGCAGATCAAACTAATAAAGAGATCGTGAGCTTACCCCCTTGATCCGTACATCGCCGCTTTGGTTCTGAACTTTTCCGTCAAACAATTCGATCGATCGAACGAAAAATCGGCCCGAGTTGGAGAACGAAACCCTAACTTTCGGATTTTATTTATAACTATTTAGGGAATGGCGTGTGGCGTTGTCATTATGTCGGTCTACATTTGGGCCCATTAGCTACTCGAGGCCCATGAGACGGTTTAAAACCTGCTCTACACTTTTTGTCTTTTTAGGCGTTGTTTGACGCGTACTAGCGAATAGCGATTAGCGACCGGAGATTAGCGACTAGCGATAGTGAGTGAATTATTAAATTTAATAAAAGTACTTGGCAAATACAGCGTTTGAACAAATCAATAAATGTAAAATGACTAAAAAGGGTACAAACAATTATTTAATAAATTGCATTAATATATGTGTCATAAGTTGAATAACACATTTTTATTTTAAATATTTTAATATTAATAAATAATAATAAAATAAATAGCTGACCAAATAATTTATAAGTTAATAAAATAATAATAAATAATAGAGTGATCATGTAATATAAAATAATAAGTGTATCATACAAATATTAACTAATATTAAAATATTTGAGGATATATCTGAAAATAAATTTTCATAAGTATAATTTATAAGTTAATAAAATAATAATAAATAATAGAGTGATCATGTAATATAAAATAATAAGTGTATCATACAAATATTAACTAATATTAAAATATTTGAGGATATATCTGAAAATAAATTTTCATAAGCTTATCGCTACCCTAGATGTTGGTCTGTCAAGCGTCTCAAAAAGCATAGTTCCAATCGTTTGTCGCTATTATTAATTGTGTTTACCAAACACCTTAAATAGCTTATTGACTTGGTCAACACACTATACGCTACTGTAGACGCTAATTTAAATGTGTGCCAAACAGGGCCTTAGAGTAATAGACAAGCCTTTTAATTTTCTTTTAAATTTTACTTAATAAAGTATATGCTACAAAACAATTAAGTAATAAAAAAGTTTAATTTGAAAATTTCAAGAAATAATTCTTTATAAAAACTTTTATGCATTTGCCAAAATAAAATATATTCAATAAAGTTCTTCAGGTTTCCAGGTTTCCTACCATTTTAAGATTGTGTTGCGACAAATTTCTGATAATTTTCTTTTATGGCAGTCTAAACCAGGATCACTCTACGTCTCAGTTAATGATTGAACTGGTCAGACCAATCTAGTTCTGACAATCATGATTTTGATTGTATCCAAGAAATGCTATTATCTCGAAGGACCATGAGGTATCTGGTGATCAAAGAAGTCATTTTCAGGTGCCATGACATTATGTGCTGAGAGCCTTTTTCAAGGTTAATGCTTAAGTGTGGAGCAATGTTTGCTTGTTGAAGCTACTTAGGTGGAAGACTACATGCTTATTGTTACACAAATTAGATGAAAGAGAGAAATCACACACATAAAATTCAAAGATTTAACGAGATTCACTAGGTTACATACTCGGGTGATGATTGAGTCTTTTTTTTATACGAAGAAAATAGTAGATGATAAAAGATGCAGAATAATTCAAATATTAAAAAGTTCATATAAGAACTCCTAATATAAAATAGAAAATAAAATTTCTAAAACCCTTAACGAGACCTTGTAGGAGACAGGCGGCTTCGCTGCCTCAATTATTTAGAGCCCTTGATGATAGGACTCATATGGGTCATACTACTGATTTTAAGATTCAAGGCGTTATCACCACTTCAATCAAGAATGTTTGGGGTGCAAGTTGGAAGGGGATGGGTTTACAATCTAAATGAAGCATACGAATGTTAAGCTCTTTTACTTGAAAATCCAGGAATTAGAGACATAACTAAAACTAGAGCTGAAAGTTTATTAGCAATCACTCAGCCTTGGGGTTATGATCAATGTTGTCAGAACCGAACCGGACGTCGACTCGGAAAAGCTTCCGGGTCAGATCGGACCGGTTAAATCGGTTAAACCGGATGGTCGAACCGAATACTATTAAAAATATTAAATTAAAATATAGTTTAAAATTTAAACAAAGAATCACAAAAAATATGATTAAATATGAAAAAAAAATTTACTTTTAAATCATATTATTTATAATCAATTAAAATTTTATTTGATATAAAATATATTAATAAAATATATCTTAAATAATTATTTTTTCAAATACAAATGTTAACTAAATAATTTCTTTATAANAAAAGAAAAAGAAAAAGAAAAAAAACAAATTAAGTTTAAAAGGCCTATTTTCATAGCCCAAATACTTTCAAAGCCCACTTCCCTATTTTTTCTAAAGCCCACTCTCCCACACTCAAACCCAGATTTTTCTTTTTTTTTAATATGCAATTGAACCGGCCGGTTCATCAAATAACCGGTTCGAGCGGTTCGACCTCTATTTTTCCGGTTTTTGACCGGTTTTGACCGGTTCCATCCGGCCCAATGAGTTATCCGGTTTTTCCATCGACCCAGGACTGGACTAGGGCCCGGACGACGGTCGAACCGGTCGAACCGGCCGGTCCGGTCCGGTTCAAACAACAACGGTTATGATCTTCAAGATTTCATGGGGAATGAGTTTAGGATATTCATTGTAGACTTATTTAAGGAAATGTAGCATCTGCCTTTAAAACAGACCTTGATGCAAAACTCAATTGATTCTTGATTTTCCTCCTTCAGTTATAGACACCTTTCATGGTAAAGTGCATGGTTTCAAGTAATTGAAAATAATAGGTAAGAAACTCAAATGTTAGATATCTTCTATTCTTTTAGCCAACTAAACTTCTTTTCTTTTACATCATCTTACATTTTTTTACTTATATTCCTGCTGATCACTTCAATCCTTTGGTTCTTTATTCTTTCATCTTAGATGTTTCTTCTTTTAATCTTGATGATTGTGGCATGGCAGGTAGAAAGTGCAGTTGGTAAGAGTGCAAATGCTTTAACCTAATAGAAGTGGGCCTAATTTTAAGGATAAGAAAGAAGGAATGTGGAAGCATGCAAAGAATAACTATAATGATAAGTCTATCTAAAGGCAAAGATTTTAAAACATTTTTTCTTTAACATAAAGGTGCAAAAAAAAAAAAACTCCGATTATTAAGTTTTTCGACTTTTTTTTCTTAATTTACATGTGTAACTTTCTAGTAAGCATTTCTATTTGCCTTGGTCAACATTGCTTATTTCATGATTTTTAGATTAATGAATGTCTCTCTCCCTCTCTAACATATATATATATATA
>LTAE01002596.1:7998-40868 GCA_001647135.1 Pontederia paniculata | reverse complement strand
ATATATATATATGACATTATTAAAGGACATTTTTAATTATTTAAAATATAATTTAAGTCCATTTTTTGAAAGTTATTTTTTGAAATTATAAAGAAGTTTTACTTTTCAGAAATTATTTTATTTCTGAAAAACTATTTTATTTTCTGAAATTTATTTTGTTTTCTGAAAATTATTTAAAGAAGTTTCATTTGAGGAAATTATTTATTTTCTAAAATTCTTTATTTTTTTCTTTTATTCTTCGGAAATGTTTTTTTAAAGAAGTTTATTTTCGAAAATTCTTATTTTCTGAAAATTATTTAAAGAAGTTTTGTTCTCAAAAAATATTTTACATTCTGAAAATTATTTAAAGAAGTATTATTTTCGGAAATTATTTTTTTGAAAATTATTTAAAGATTTTTTTTGGGAAATTATTTTTTATTATTATTTAAAGAAGTCTATTTTCGGAAATTGTATTATTTTTCTGAAATTATTTAAAGAAGTTTTATTTTAGTAAATTTTTTATTTTCTTAAAAATATATTTTTTTATTTTCTGAAAAACATTTTTTTTAAATTATTTTATTTTCGGAAATTATTTTATTTCGAAAATCATTTTCGGAAATTATTTTATTTTCTAAAATTATTAAAGGATATTTTATTTAATTTGAAGATTACTTAAATAATATATATATATATATTCGATCATTCTTAATTGTTGTTTATCATGTTTTTTTCAATCAATTGAACATCATATAATTGACTAATTTGTGATTTACATCACAAAAATAAAAAAATGATTTTCAAAGAAAATTGCTGATGAAATGGCAAGGATGAAACACCTTAATGACATTAATTATGACATGTAGAGCAGAAAAGTTAGGTTTGGACTGATCCAGGATAACTTATAGGAATATATTGACTCTACTCCTCTCAAGTGTTTTGAGGGAGCCACAAATGAACAAAGGAAGCCCGAAGAGAAAGCAAAGGAATATTTGGAGAAAAATTACAGAAAAATAAAAGTCTTCATATTGATATATATATAGAGGACAATCTCATTAGGATATTTGAAAATCATAAAACAACACATGATCTATGAGAAGCACTTAAAGAAAAGTATGATGATAAAACTAATACTAGTGTCCAACTTCTCTTGTATGACTATAATTCCTAGAAGATTAAGGAATCTGATAATATAATAGATCATGTAAACAAGATGATAGTTATGGCTAAGGATTTAGCCTCTGCAGTGACAATCCTATCAAAAATTTTGCAGGTGGCAGCGGTGCTGAACAACTTGCCATCTTCTTTCGACATGGCTGTCACGACGTTACGACTTAACGGAATAGTTAAGTCGGTCATATATTTGCCGACCCTGCTAGCCATAGAGCAAAATATGGCTAAGAAAAGAAAAAGAATATGGAGATCTTCGAAATCAAAGAGGTGAAAGAAGAAGCGAACATCGCGCTCCACCGGAAGAATCTAGGACCAAACAAGAAGCAGTTTAAAGGGAGCACAAAGACAATAAGAAGAGCATGTTTTACTTGTGGATGGTTTGGACATTTCAAATATAGTTGTCCCACAGGAAACAAGTCGGGTCAGAATAGGACTCCGCAAAGAAAAAAACCTTAGTAAGATCGAGTTCGCTAGAATCATCGAGTGCAATGCTACTACGACAGATGTTGAAGGGTGGTGGATCGACTCTGGTGCGACTTGCCACATCACAAAGACAAAAGAAAACTTGGTGGATTTCAAAGAGCTGAAAGCTAGAGAACAAAAGATATTCATGGGAAACAACACATACCGGGACATTGAAGGTGTTGTGAAATATAGGTTTGACCTGAGAGACAACATTAGTTATTCATGATGTGTTGTATACACCAAGGATCCGTCGGAACCTTATCTCAGTCCTTGTTCTTATAAATAAGAACTTAGAAGTTCGATTTTATAATGACCGTATAATCATAGGAGAAAATGGTAGGATCTTCGCCATGGAAAAACTTGTACATGATCATGACTTATTTTGTCTAACGGTAAAGAATAATGAAATAATCAATGCCTCTTCTGAGTATTCCTTAGGAATGACAAAACTCCTCGAAGTTCGGGAATCCCCGTGGGGATTCCCCGATCGGGGCCCCGACTTCTGGGATTTTTTTCCCCCGAGGCGAGGATGGGGGGCATAGTCCCCCCGCACCCCAACTCGAGGATCGTGGCGGGGAATATTGCCCCCGCCCCGCGGATCCCCGACCCCCGCACATATATATACTTATTAAAATATTTTAAAATTAATTATATAAATATAATATTATTTAAGTAGTATTTATAAGTATTTGTTCATTAATACAAATTATAATATTTAAATACATATATGTATAATACAATATTTTTATGAATATTATTTTCTTATAATTTTATTGCATATTTTCTTTTTTAAAAATATCTTTTATTAAATTTCGAGGAATGGGGATCTCCGTGGAGGTTCGGGGATCCGGGGGACAAGGACGGGGATGGGTTGGCGGGGTCGGGTCAAAGGGATTGTTAGAGTTGCTATCCATAAAAATAAGAAATACTATATCATATTCATTGACGATTATTCTAAGTTTTCCTATGTCTATCTTTTGAAAAAAAGCCGATGCTTTTGAAATGTTTAAGAGATATAAGACTGAAGTGGAGAAGAAATTCGGGAAACCAATTAAAACTTTAAGGAGAGGCAGAGGAGGGGAGTATACCTCCAAGGAGTTTGAGAGTTATTGCATTCAGGAAGACATATGTAAACATACTACAATGCCTTATACCTCACAACAGACTGGTATGGCGGAGAGAAAGAATATGACTTTGATTAATGCAGTAAGATGTATGTTGTCTCATTCTGGTCTACTCCAATTTTTTTAGGGTGAAGCAGTGATGACTACAAATTACATACAAAATAGAATTCTCACCAAGTCCATAGAATTAACGTCATATGAAGTATGAAATGATAGGAAGCCCGAATTGGACCATCTTCAAAAATAGGGATGTAAAGCGCATGTCTTAGTTCTAAGTCAACTTAGGGACAAACTAGACTTTAGGACGGTGACATGCAGTACATTGGACATAAGTCCAACAGTGGGAGATGATATATAGGTTATCATACCTTTGGAAGAAGTGGATGAACCTATACAATCCACAAGTATAATCAGCAACAAGAGGTCCTAGACGACGCTCTCATATTTATACGACTACCAATTGTACGGATGCGAGACTTCGTATTACTTCGTCGATGTTGATATAAAGGATTGTACAGATCCTATTTCTTATGATTAAGTAGTTGCTTCGAAGGAGTCGGTATCATGGTTGGCCGCCATGAGAGATGAGTTAGACTCCATTGATCACTATGGACATTATGTGATTTTTAAGTCGGTCAGTAGTCCATAAGGTGCAAATGAGTATTTAAGAAAAAGTATTGTGCTGATGGCACTCTTGATAAGCACAAAACTAGATTAGTTGCCAAAGGTTATACTCAGAAAGTCGACATTAATTTTCATTCTCCGGTAGCTAAGTTTGCATCTATTAGAATCGTCTTAGCGTTAAT
Source organism: Pontederia paniculata (assembly GCA_001647135.1). Classification (NCBI taxonomy): domain Eukaryota; kingdom Viridiplantae; phylum Streptophyta; class Magnoliopsida; order Commelinales; family Pontederiaceae; genus Pontederia; species Pontederia paniculata. The sequence goes on along the minus strand of LTAE01002596.1, from coordinate 37,324 downwards.
GACATATATGGATTTGGAGTTATTCCAAATGGATGTTAAGACCACCTTCCTCAATGGAGAATTGAGTGAAGACATACATACATACATATATATATATATTTATATGCGACAACCTGATGGTTTTCAGGTGGAAGGACAGGAGAATAAGGTTTACAAGTTGAAAAAGTCATTATATGGCTTAAAACAATCATCACGTCAATGGTACGAAAAGTTTCATGTGACAGTTGTCCAATTTGAATTCATTGCGAACAAATTGGACTGTTGTGTGTACATCGAGAAGAGTGAGAGTAGGTTTGTTATAATGTCATCATATGTCGATGTCATTTTCTTCGCTGACAATGATATCACATTACTAAATGAGATAAAAATAAAATTGAGAAAGATATTTGAAATGAAGGACATGGAAGAAGCATCTTATGTTCTTGGAATTCAAATTACTTGAGATAGGAACTTAATGATATTGAATTTGAGTCAAGAACAATATATCAATAAGATACTAAGACTATTTGAAATGTAGAATGACACCCCAACGCCGACACCTATTGTGATAGAAAAATGACTCAATAAGAGTCGATGTCCTAATGTAGGACAAGAACCTTAGATGTTCCCTATGCACAAGCGGTGAATAGCTTGACGTATGCAATGTCGTGTACAAGGTCTGATTTGGCTTACCTTGTAAGCCTAGTTAGTAAATATTAAAGTAATTGTGGGAAGCTATCAGGAGGATACTTAAATATCTCAAAGACATCGTACAACTAAAGTTGACATACCATGCTGATTCATTTGAGCTTGTAGATTATTCAGATGCGGATTTTGGTGGAGATATTGTCGATCGAAAATTCACATCAGGTCACTTGTTCTTGTTAGATGGTGCGACTATTTATTGGGGAAGCAAGAAACAAGTATGTGTGGCTAGACACACACAAGAACCTGAATACATTGCATGTAGTATGACAACCACTCATGCAATATGGAATCAAATATTTTGTTTTAGAATTTGGGCTCAACTTGATCGAAGGATCATTACATATGTACTATGACAATCAAGTGACAATAATCTTGATAGATAGTGGAGCAAATAGTTCTAAAGGAAAATATTTAAAGATCGAGTTTCACTATGTACATGATATAATGAAACGGAAAGAAGTAATAATGACCTACATGCCTACAAATGATATGTCAGCTGATTCTCTTACAAAGGGAATTACAACAGGTACATTCATTAAACATATTGATTTAATGTGACTCAAGAAAATTTAAGTCAGATTAAAGTTTCATGGATAATGAACTTCAATGTTATATCTCCTAAATTCCGCACTACACGGATAGTGGGAGTGTCAAAGATGCATGACCATGAAGGTCAATGTTAGTTTATGATCATGTGGTCATTATTGAACGAGTGGCACATGCTCATTGGAGTGGAGTTTGGAGAAGCGTTCCATGCGACCGGATCTCGTGGGACAACGAGGGAGGGGCGGGACGCCGCGGAAGACTATCTAACTTTCCAAAAGTCTTCAATATCATCTTTCCCCTTGTTTTTGTTTGTCTTCTTTTCTTGCTCATTGCACTTCTTACAACCCTGCAATAATACTTTTTTCCTAGTTATGCAGTTTACCAAGTTTTGCAGAATATATTAAGATGAACCATGCAAAATTGTGTCGAAAAAGGAGCTATAAGACATATTTCTACTCTTTGTTTATCTTCAACCTTTCAAACACTTCATATTACTCGAGTTATCTTTTTATTCATATCAATATCTGGGATTAAAGTGCCATTTTCAGAACTTTTAATTACTTGCATGTTCTGTTGATCCTAATTTGTGTTGTCAGTGATCAACCCTTTTCTTAAAGTTCAAATTTTGGTATTATTTAAAAGTTTAACATTAACAACTCTTACTTTCACAAAAAAGGTAGTTTAACAATATTTTAGCTAGCCAATGCTTTACTGATATTTGTTTTGATTACTTATTGCAGGTTTAGGTACACCAATTGGATTGAAATTTTACTTACATTATCTTTTGAAGAGCTTATGATTTACGAAACCTTCTCTTGCCAAACTTATACTCTGGTATATGCAACTAGAAACATCAAATTCATAAACAAATACCCATGGTATTTTTGGATAGTATTTTTTTGGATTGTGACTAATCATGTTCGTATAACTTGTATTAGAATATGAACTACAGCAAGGGAGTAAATCTAGTTATGGTTAAGTCACACTTCAACTACATTATGCATGATGTATTGCAACTTGTCTTCCTCCACGCATATTCTTATAGTCATGAACTACAACGAAATTATTTTACAGATGCAAGGTCGAGGAATCATCTTGGACCTACTGTTTTCACTCTACATACTCGGAACAGAGATGCATTTAAGGAAACTATTTACTCGCATATTCACGATCTTATAGAAAATAGTTTACTTTTTGCTTCTTGCATACTTAGGTTTGAAAAACACTGCACATCTTCTGCTAACTCCGACAAGAATTGCATTTGTTCCTAAGTTGTAATGATACATGTGATGGCTTTGTCAAAAGTAGAGCAATCCGGTAGAAATATGCATAGACGCCATTAGAGATCGAGATCGCACAAGAACATGAAACAAGAACACAGTGACAAGAGTGATTGGGGGGAAAACTTGAACTGAAAATTTTATTATGAAGAAGTGTAATTAACTAACTCCCATTTTCTTCCTTTTATACTGTACATAAAAAATATCTTAGCAGCGAACGTCCTGTGATTGAGCAGCGGGCGTCCATTGATCGAGAGATCAATGGAGGACGTCTGGTGGTCGAGTGCACGGGCGTCCATTGATCGAGAGATCAATGGAGCGGACATCCGTGAATGGAGCGGATGTCCAGTGATCAACTGCGCGGGCGTCCATTGATCGAGAGATCAATGAAGTGGACATCCGATGGTCAAGTGCTCGGACGTCCATTGATCGAGCAGACGTCCGATACTTCTCAACACTCCCCCTCAAGTTGGTGAGTGATAGACGTCTAGCAATCCCAACTTGCTGATAAGAAAGTCGTGTTGATGTCGGCTTAAGGCTTTTGTTAATAAGTCTGCAAGCTGATCTTTGGTAGACACATGTTGTAGTTGAATTAACTTTTGTAGAACCTTTTCCCGAACAAAAAAAACAATTCACTTCAATGCGTTTCGTGCGCTCATGAAACACAAGATTCTCAGTAATCTGTATGGCAGACTTGCTGTCACTAAGAACTTTGCACGGCTTGTTTACAGATAATTGCAGTTCACTAAACAGGCGTACTAACCACATTATCTCTGCTGTAATTAGAGCAATGCTTCTGAACTCTGATTCTGCTGAAGAACGGGACACAATAGTTTATTTTTTTTATTTCCAAGAAACAAGTGATTCTCCAATCTTTATGCAGAAAGTTGATACTAATTTCCTAGAAAAAACGCATGAGGCCCAATCCGCATCACAAAAACCTATGAGTTCATTACTCTTGATTGCTGGAAAAAATAGACCTTTTCCAGGAGAGGACTTCAGATAACGAATGACTCTCATAGCTGCTTCAAGATGTGATTGTTTTGAATTGTGCATGAACTGACTCAAATGCTGAACAGAGAAAGTAATGTCTGGCCGAGTTTGTGTCAGATATATTAACCTCCCTATAAGTTTCTGATACTGCACAGGTTCAGATAAAAGTTTGTCTGCAGTGAAAAGCTTCCTTTTTTTCTTTTGTACACACAAGCTTTGATCATATTCAAACGTTGTTAACTTCAAATTCTGCTCGAGAGGAGTAAACACAGGTTTTGAACCAGTGAGTCCCACATCTGAAAGAAGCTCTAGTGTATATTTTCTTTGAGTCAGAATAATTCCCTTCTTTGAATGTAAAACTTTCATGCCCAAAAAATATTTGACCTCACCTAGATCCTTGATTTTCAGGTTGGAACTAAGAATTGATTTGGCTTCTTCTATTAATTCACTACTATTGTCGGTTACTAGTATATCATCAACATACACTAGAAGACCCACATATGAACAACCAACCATTTTAGTAAACAATGTATAGTCATTTCTACTTTGAGAAAAACCAAATTGCAGCAGAATTTCAGTGAATTTTAAGTTCCATTGACGAGAGGCTTGTTTTAGACCATATAGAGAGACTTTTGCAACTTGCATACTTTAATTGTATTCCCTTTATGAATCTTCAATCCTTGAGGTAACTCCATATAAACTTCCTCAAAAAGATCCTCATTCAAAAAATCATTGCTAACATCCAAGTGATACACTGGTCATCCATGTTGTGCAGCTGAGATTAATAATGCTCTAATGGTGATTGCCTTGGCAACTGGAGAAAATGTTTCCTTATAATCTATACCTTCTTTTTTATTACCTTTTGCTACCAGCCTTACTTTGTACCTTTCTATATTTCCTTCAGCTGTCATCTATACTTTATACACTCATTTGCAACCAACTGGTTTCTTGCCGACTGGTAAATTAACAATTTGCCAAGTCCCATTTTGTTCCAAAGCGGACAATTCTTCATCCATTGCTTGTACTCAGTTTTGATCCTTGGCTGCCTCATAATAACTTGTTGGCTCTTTCACTTGTGATAAAGAACTCAGAAAAGTAATATATTTGCTGCTTAAGGACCGGTATGAAGTATAATTATGTATTGGATACTGAATAGAGGTTGCTGCTCCGGTAATACATTTTGGATCAGTGATATAATTTTTAAGCCAAACAAGAGGTTTACTGATTCTTCTTTCTCTTTGTACCTCTTGAATCTCATTATGTATATTATCAACATTACTAGGTAATATGATCTCATCAGGATCTCTGTTATCTGAAACTTCCGATGCTTCAACATCAGGTGTAGAAAGCCTCATATCCTCAGTTTGTACTTGCTGAATTATATGAGAAATATGTTCAACACTATTGAATTGTAAATCATCATATAATTCTTGAAGAAACAATTCATGATTATGAGAGCAGGAGGATAAAGTACTCTCAGAATTTGTCAAAGTCTCTTTCTGTACAACAAAAGGAAAAATGCTTTCATAAAACTTCACATCCCTGTTGACAGTAATTTTATTAGTCTGCAGATTTAAAACTTTATAACCCTTCTGAGTTGATGAATAACCTAAGAACACACCCATCAATGCTCTTTTGTCAAACTTATCTGACACAGTTTTATTTGTTATAAAACAAAGACACCCAAACACTCTTAAGTGTACTAAATCTGGTTTTTTACCAAAGAAGTTTTCAAAGGGTGTTGAATTGTTTAATACCTGTAAAGGCATCCTATTAATCAAATGTACTGAAGTCTGAACTGCCTCACTCCAATATTGAATTGGAACTTTTCTTTGAAAGAGAATGGCTCTTGCTGTCTCTAAGATATGTCTATGTTTTCTTTCGACTAGACCATTCTGTTCTGGAGTGTACACACAAGAGCTTTGATGTAAAATTCCTTTTGCTGCAAAAAAATTATCAGAAGCTAGATTAAAATATTCTGAACCATTGTCTGTTCTGACCACTTTAACTTTGGTGTCATGCTGATTTTCCATCAGGGTAATAAATTGTATCAATGCAGATGTGCACTGTGATTTAGATTGCAACAAAAACACCCATGTGAGTCTACTATGATCATCAACAATTGTTAGAAAATATCTATTGCCATTATGAGTAGGAATTTTATATGTATCAATGTGTAACAATTCAAGGATCTTCTTATTTCTGTCTTTAGGAAACACATGATAAGACAACTGAGTTTGTTTTGCCAAAGGACATACAATACAATTCAGTTTAAAATTTGAATTACATTTTTTAATTGCTGACAAAAACTTCATTTTTTCTACAAGAATATGTCCCATCCTCTGATGCCAAAGATGCAAATCTAAAACTCCAGTTAAAGCTTTAGTTACATGGAAAGATTATTTGCTCTCTACATTGTCCTCCAGGTAGTAGAGTCCTTTCTCCTTCCTACCAATCAGGTTCTCCCTCTCACTGAACTGAATAGTGCAAGATTCAGAAGTAAAGCAAACTGAACAAGATAAACCTTTAGTAAGTTGTGACACTGATACTAGATTGAACTTGAATTCAGGAACAAAGAGAACATTAGTTAACTTCAATCCTGAATTTGTTAGGCACGTACCCACATGTGAAACTCGTGAAGTACTATCATTGGGTAGAATTACAGAATTATCACCTTGTAATCTCCTTGTATCTGTAAGCCACTCAACATGAGATGTCATATGATTTGAGGCTCCAGTATCTAAAATCCATAGTCTAAGTGATTTATCATTAGACTGCAAATTAGTACATGCCGTGTTTACTACACAATCTGATGATCCTGCTTCTTTGTACTGCTCATCTGTAAGCATTGACAGATTTGCATAATTGGTAGAATATGTCAATTGATGTTGAATTAATAAAGAACCAACAGAATCTGATCCACTAAAATAAAGAGGACTTGTGACATCAATTACTGATGAGACAGAAATGATGAACTAGAAGAAGCCATTCGTGAATCTCTATTAGCAAATGGAGAAACACTTGGCAATCCAGAAACATGAACAAGAAATCAGAAAACTTTGCAATCTGACCAGATTAAACCAGGAAACTATATAATCTGACCAGATCTGCGAAGAGAAGAAAAACTGCAGTGATCGTCAATTCTTCTGCTCTGATACCATGTCAAAAGTAGAGCAATCCGGTAGAAATCTGCATAGACGTCATTAGAGATCGAGATTGCACAAGAACATGAAACAAGAACACAGTGACAAGAGTGATTGGGGGGAAAACTTGAACTGAAAATTTTATTATGAAGAAGTGTAACTAACTAACTCCCATTTTCTTCCTTTTATATTGTACATAAAAAAATATCTTAGCAATGGACGTCCTGTGGTTGAGCAGCGGGCGTCCATTATCGAGAGATCAATGGAGGACGTCCGGTGGTCTGAGTGCACGAGCGTTCATTGATCGAGAGATCAATGGAGCGGTCGTTCGGTGAAAGGAGCGGACGTCCGGTGATCAAACACGCAAACGTCCATTGATCGAGAGATCAATGGAGGACGTCCGGTGGTTGAGCGCACGGGCGTCCATTGATCTCTCGATCAATGGAGCGGACGTCCAGTGAATGAAGCGGAAGTCCTGTGATCAAACGTGCGGCCGTCCATTGATCGAGAGATCAATGGAGCGGGCGTCCGTTGAACGAGCGGACGTCCGGTAACTTCTGAAATATTTAGGCCCTGTTTAGATTGAGAATATAGAGTGGAATATAGACTTATTCCCGAAATTCTACCAAACATTCTTTAGAATAGGATTAACTTGGTCAACATTTCGATTTTTTAAAATCATCTCGAAATTTGTGAAATCACTATCTATATTTCATAAATTTAGAATAACTCTATTCCTAAGGAACCTAGGAACACAATTAATTGAAATATGTTCACTTGTTGAAATAGAAGTGAATTTATTCTATATATATTCCTTTAACTTATATTCCCGATCCAAACAGCTCCTTATAAAGTCCAGAGGAATTGAAAATATTCGACGACTATTCTGTACGTGATTGAGCCATTGAGTTTTTTTTTCTGGCATGACGTCTTTAAGCTTGAATAAAACTAAACTTAGTTCAACTTTGAGAGCATATTTGATAGATGAGCCTTGCAACTATGCATTTTATGTTCCATGAAGTATTCGTCTTCAGAAGTGTTGCGAGAGATTACCTGATTTATTCACTCTCATATAAGCATACATATCTAAAATTGAAACCGATCATGTCTACTAGGCGTCAATATTTAACTTTAACAGTATTAATTCGCCCAATTTATTATGGAGAGAAGAAGACATTAATGATCGCATTTATGCATAAACCTGCATTAAAATTAAAACAAAATGTTGGTAAGGAGAATAATATAATTATTGTTTGCATCCAATTGTTTTATAATTAATGTTTGTATTTCTAAGCAACTGCTTCCGTAGCATAGTGGTAGTGCGTTCGCTTCGTAAGTGAAAGGTCGCGAGTTCGATCCTCGCCGGGAGCTGTTAGCAATTTTTTTTCCAAAATCTAAAGTTTAAAATAGTATTTAGTGGGATTTGACTAAGTCAACCTGCTAAATTAAGTGTTTGGTAAACTAATTTTATCATTAGCATTTAGCGATTATCTAGAGGTTCATAGTAGGTTAATTTAAAAAGTTTTTAGCGTATAAAATTTAGAGGTTCAATTTTTTTTCCAAGTTTTTTCTAAGTTTATGTTAGCAAATTTTTTTCCAAAATCAACGGAGGTCGTTGGATTAGATTCGATCACGACGTTGAGTTAGGACTGTGTTTGGTAAGACAAAAAAATAAAGTTTAAAATAGTATTTAGTGGGATTTGACTAAGTCAACCTTTGACCTTCTAATTATAATATCTTCTTCCTATATTTTTTATATATTTTTTTTATAAAAATCTCAATTAAATAATATGAACATAAATAAAAAAATAATTTTTTTATTGATTTTATGTATGAATATAACAAAAAATTAACTGCAATAAAAAATAAATACACATTATATTGAAAATTAAATAATTTATTATTTCATATCTGTTTATGTCATTTTATACTCATAAACTAATTCAAACGCTAACTTTACCAAACACTTACTTATTAATTATCTAATTTAACCTCTAAACGTTAACCGTCATTCATTAACTGCTATTCTTTATTTATACCGCTATTCGCTAATTAACCGGTATCCGCTCATTAAATCGCTTACCATGTCAAATACAACCTAGATCCGTCCGAGCGTTTTTTTCTACAATACCGGTCGCCGTTGGATTGGATCCGAGAGCTTTTATAAAGTCATGGACACCGTTGGATTAGATCCGAGAGCTTTTATAAAGTCATTGGCCTCCAGGATGGAGACCTCTGCAACCGGCGGAGTTGCCACGAGAACTGGGACGACTCCTCTGTTGCAATTTGCCTTATGCAGAGGGGTTTGCAAAGCCTTTTAATCTGTTTATTCCTCAAAGCAGAGTACTTGTAGCCTTTTCTCTTTCTTTTGGGATCTTCAGCATCCAAAATGATCAAAATCTAAACTTCGTATGTTTATCTTTATGTCTTTACATACATACATATATATATATAGACATAATTTTAACAAAAGCATCTGTCCTATTTCTTTATTTCAACAAGGTTTGCGTAAATTTAAGAATGGACTTTTTTAATTCTTTTTATTAAACTTTGAAATGTACAGTGATGAAGGCTAATTTAATTAATGATCTGCATACCTGGCCAATGATTAGTTATCAAAGCAACATTAAAAGAAAGGTTTGTGTTTCTTTCTAAAAGAAACTGTCAGCAAATTCTGACTTGTGATGGCCGGATGCAAAAGTTTTTAGCCATGAAATGATCCATGGATCATATGAACTACAGCTTTTGGGAAATAAAAATGTTTACGAGTGTGAAATCTTTGCCAGTAGCAATAAAATTTGGCCAACTATGTCTACAGTATGATTGCTAGTTTGCCACTTGACAAATGTGCTTAAAAATGTGCACTTGTATAAATCATGGTTTCTAAATATTATCAAAGGTTGCTTCTATCTCTACATATAAAGTGTAATTCTTTTTCCCTGCATAGCCTTAAGGAAGTGAATCTGATCAGAAAGCAAAGCCACTCATCTTGACCATCAAAGTTCAGAAAAAAACTTTATTCATGGGCACTGTTCAATTATTGTTGAAGGTGGATGCAGACAGACTCGAGAGGGTTGTTAAAGGGCGTCCTTTCTGCACACCATGCTGCATTGCAAAATTGGTTAGTTATTTTTGTGCAGTTTCCTGAGCATTCCTTACATCTCTACCACTCCCTTTAAGCTGTAACAGTGGATATACATAGTTAGACAGATAGATATTATAAGCTTTAAACAAGTTATCATCACATATATGGTCCCAATGATGCATTGATATGGTGGAACCCAATGGCACCACTTAATTTGAGTCAGGAAAAGAAAAAAAGAAGGCCCTATGGGATGCTGCAAATGCCCTTGATCTTGTGGTGTGTGTGGATGTCTAAGATTGCATGCATGGCCTCTCATGCAGGCCAAATAATGCAACCAGGTTATGGAAAAGTCCCCACCATGTGAGTTGCACATTGGCAATACTACTTTTTGTTAAGGGTGCTGTCATCTCACCCTCTTCAAGTTTGAAGAAGAAGCCTTTGCTTGCTTGCTTGCTTGATCCTGCTGCTCCAGCCGGCTTTGGTTTTATGAGCAGGGCTGCCTGGCCATACTGGATGGTATATGAAATAATTAAGATGTTGACCTCATTCTGCACTCACCCAGCTTGAGTCCTTGAGCAGATGCTCCTGTCCCTTGGTTTGTTCTTCTTCTTATTGGCAATATTATGATAAAGGTTATATATAAGCTCCACAAGATAAGAGCTAACTTCTCCAAGTTCATGATGTTATATATGCCCATCTTGCTCGAGTTAATTAAGCTTCATTGATAATTAATACAAAATTCTGTCATGAAAAAACCATGTTTAACAGACTGTTGATTAGTAGGTAAGATGTAGTAGTCAGGAAGAACTGCAGAAACCAAACTGGCCTTGATCAAGACAGTTAATGGATGAAATTTTTGGATACTAGTTCCAATGTAAACACACATCAAAGTTCTATCAGATTTTATATATCATGAAGTCCACTCTTGGGCATTTCCTTGTATTAAAAAGACTAGATGATATTAAGTACAAGAAGTTTATATATATAATATATATTTCTAGGATTAAAATTATTTGAAGAAATTATTGATCACATGCTACCTGCCCATATTGATAAATTAAAAAATTGTGGCTTTTATTGTACTCACCTAACTTAATAAGAGGAGCATTACTTCCTCGTCTATACATGCTCTTATTCCCTTGATCGGAAGCAATTCCCTTCATCCTGTTCCTCTACAGTACCTACCTTAATGCAATCTGTTTCCACATCTTTCTCACTATTCTTTTTTCTTCTTCTTTAACCACACAGTAAAGTAATCTCGCTGTGGTCTTTCTTCTCATGTTCTTCTCCCTCCATGGACTGCATCTTGCCGAAATGGATGCAAAAGAAATATCATAAAAGGTCATTGACATTTGTTGAAGCAGAAAAGTATGGCTAAATAAGCATCAAGTTATTTCTAATTGAAAATTATTAATAAAATCTGGAAGTGAATCCAGTTTAAGATCAGAGTGTCAATCCACTAACCAATTACGCCGATTAATTATTATTAAGAAATTACATCTTTAAATTCATAGTGCCTTTATAATTCTTACCTGCATTGTGATTATAAATTGCTAACATTACACATAAAATAGACCAATATGAAAAATAGGTTTGACCCAAGCATTGAATTATCAGATACTCACAGGCTACTGAATTATCAGAGTTTATATTCCAGAAAAGAAAAAAAAAATAGTATGCTGATATTTTCTACCTTGAAGATTAATGAGAGTAGACATTATTTCAACCCAATTTCTTCTGGATTGACCAACCAATTAATTAAAGGGCCACAAGCAATAAATAAAAGTTTTAGGTTGGTAGGTGATCAAATCAACCTTTGAGAGCAGAGAGCCCCCAAAGGCCATATGTAACATTCCTTTCTTGCCTTGCCTGTCTGTGGAACACCCAACTTGCAGAGGATAAGGTACCAAAAACGAGCAGGAAACCAACTCTGCACAACTGCACAGGGTGTGCGCCTGCCCCACCGGCTGGTAACGGTTTACAATATACCGCCAAATGGAGCCCCCCAACGTGCGCCAAAAACCAATCAAACCATGCACCATGAGCTGTAGGGAGTTGCAGCAGTAACATGAGTACAGCAAAAAAAGAAAAAAAAATTCCAACTTTAATATTTTATGTCTAGTTTTGATTGAGTTTAATAAATGTAACACACGGCTATTAGAGTGATGTAAAGAATCAATTTTTCTTCCTTCCAGAGAAATGTTTGATGTCGAGAGTAAAAAAGGAAAAAAAAAAAAGGTGGAGAATTGAGAAGGTTGAGGAGGAAAGGCTTGAGCTTTCCTGGCCTGTTCCTTTCACCAAATGGGGTCATGTACTAAAAGCTCGACAGTCGGGCCTCTTCCGGGGTTCCAGACAGGGAACCTTTTTCCTCCTCAGTCGTCTGGGATATCGCAACCTTCTGTTCAGATTCTTCTCCTTGATCAGACCAAAAGGAGGCCGAGAGGTCGACGCCTGTGGGGAGATTTATTTCCCTCTGGTTTGACGGAGGGACTCGATCTTGCAGGAATTCAGAGCGTTCTGCTGCTTTTGCTGGTAATCGAAAGGTTTTTGTAGTTGTGCAGGGATTAATTCTGGATGTATCAGTGGCGTCGCCTTTTTAACCTTTCTTTTCTTTGTATGCTGTATTGAGCATTTGGTAGTTTTCAGAAGATTTCAGATGCCAAGGTTATCTGTGTTTGCTGGTCACTTCTTTAGCATCTCTTCCACCTTGTAGTTCTTCACTGAATGGAGTACTGTGTTGCTCCCTACTTTTGTTCCTTTTTTTCCATTTGAAATTGCAGAATTGTACATCCAGTATCCCAATTGCTTCAACAGTTTCTCTACCTGTCACAGAAAATAGTGAGTTTCTTTTATCAGTGGAATACATATATACTATTCTTCACTATAATGAAACTTGTCAATTGGAATCTCAACTGATACTCCCAACTGCGATGTATAGTAACTTCCTGATCCTCTTGTGGAAGATTATCAGATACAACAAGCTGTTTCTGCAACTTTCCTAACTTTCTGTTTTCCTTTTCGACCGCAAGCTTGGTTTCGATGTTTCTGTCCTAACTCTGATCTCTAAGTGCTCCAGAGATCTATTAATAATTTCACTAATGTGGGTGCCTTCTTATATTTTTGGCTTGAAAACAATTTCAGAATTTGGTTATGGTTTTGCAGAATGCAGGTTAGGGTTTTCTTCCCTGGCTGAGTGATTTTGAAGTTCTATAATTTTGACGATCGTAGCACTAAAAGAACAACAAAGACAGAAAGGGGAATTCTGCATTCATATTTTTGTGAAGATGGTTGGTGTATTGCAATTCTTTCACTATGGACAAGCAAGCTCCTCTAGGAAATTGCTATCACCTAAAAGACACAATGATGGTGAGTATCAAGTATCAACTAGTTAGACATATCATTTGCATTCTCTAAAATTGTTATTGGTAATTTATCATCATTAAGTACATCAACTACATGCCTCATAGATATGGGATATCGAGTGATATAAGATCAAGTGTTCATGTTCTGCAGGTTTCGAGGCGCCACGTAATAGTTTGGAATTCCCTGCAGAAGCATCTCACAGTAATCAAATTGCCGAAGATGACATCCCAGTAAGCTATTTCCTTGCTTTTTAGCAATGTAATATGTAGTACCAATGTCAGGCATCCCCTTACCCAGGATATATTGATCTTTCCTTCCTTGAAAGTTTATTTGTCCAATGCCATCAAGAAAAAAAAAACCATTTCTCAAATTCAATGATTAGTTGACTGGCAATGCTACATATCTTTTGGAATATGAGACACATGCTGACAAAACTTTGAGGCTATCTACTGCCATTTGCACAAATTATAGCTGAAAATATTGATATGCATAGATGTTAGCTCTTTATGTTGTTTCATTCTAATGAAGTAAAAGAGGCTCTTTTTATGGTTTTCTTGTTCAATTCGTCGTTCTTCTTATAGACTTATTGGAAAATGATTCTCTATATAGTATCACTCTATGAAGTCAAATTGCTAAGCTTGTTAGGATAAGGTGAAAGCCTTTTACCTGTCTAAATTTGCTGACACCATTCTACTACTCTTGAACATATTCTCCTACTTGATCTCTTTTCCCTTTTGAGAAACTGGAGGGAGCATATTGCCTGGCTACACATTCGCATATTTTGTGTGGTTTCTTTTTGAATGAAAAATGGGTTCTATTTACAAGAACATTCTGTAGTATTAGTTTATACTCTTTGAGAAATTTAATCAAAACAACTCATTTAGGACTAAAAGCTTTGTATTTTCTTCATAATTTCAGTACTCCTGTGAGGTGAAGTATCGCTCCACCAAGGTAAATGGTAATTCCAATGGAGTTCCGATCAGAAGTTTGATTGATGAGGAAGTATCCAGAAAACAGAAGGACATACATAACAGACCCAGTGTGGTAGCTCGACTTATGGGTGTGGATACATTGTTATCTGAAGTCAATCCTACCATTGATCCACAGAAATGGAATGCTGAGGTGCCAAGAAAGGGTTCCAACGGAGCAACTTCGGTTCAGGGTACATCATATGATTCAAATTCCACAATGTCTAAAAAGAAAGAGTTACCTCCTTGTGACGTTGAGCGAGGTTCCAGAAAACATGTTACAAGCCTTAAGTCAGGAAAACCAAAAACAAGGGAGCATCCACAGGAAGAAGAGCTGCAGAAGTTCAAGAAGGAATTTGAGGCTTGGCAAGCATCACGAATTTGGGAGAGTTCACGATCCCCTGAACTAGGACATGGACAAGGAAATTTTGTGGAAAGCAAAAAACATGTCATCTCCTCTGATCATGAGAAGCTCAATAAAGAGAAAGAATTTGGATATGTGGATGAAAAAAGGAAACCATCGGCAAAGGGAACTGCAGATGAGAAATATTGTTCTTCGACAGACAGACCAAATATAGCCACTGAAAATAGAGAGATTCTGAGACAGGGGGGATTCGTGAGCAAGCAAACTAAATCCATCATAAGAGAATACTATGCTTTTAAGGAGAATGCAAAATGTAATGTATCTCTCTTGTCCACTAAGGATCAACAGAATATCTCTGCTTCGTCTAGAAGGATTGTCATTCTCAAATCATTTTCTGAAGCAAATGATGACGATGCAATGTCCTGGTTAGGCTCTCCTGAGATCATGCAAAAGGAGAACATCCAGGATTTCCTTGAACAGGTAAGAAAGAAACTGGAATTTGAAATGCACGGAAAGACCCGATTTGATAGCCAAAGAATGAGCGATCCAAGACAAACTGTCCAAAGAATAACAAACCAATTTACAGGAAATGTTACGGAGGAGTACAAAAATGCTCTGGCACGATCTGAGTCAACAAGATCACAGAGAAATGAAGTCCAATTAAATGGTCAAAAATCCCCACAGTTTATCAATAAAGACACAAGAAAATTACTGTCAAAGAGGCTGAAAAATGTCCTAAAAGGCGAGAGTTATGTACAATTTCCTCTCACTGTTAATGGAAGACAAAATAGTTCTTCTAGCAGTGAACCAGAAACATTTAGACCAATGCATTATCTTGATGACAACGGTAACAAAGTGAGCTTCTGGGAGGACAAGAAATCCATCAGTCCAGCATCGAAATCATCACGACATGATTATTGCAACAGTGCCATATTTGATGATGAAGTGCCTACTCCAAGCCTTGTCAGATCATTTTCTGCTCCAGTATCTGGAGCTGCAATCAGAAAGCTACTCATGGAGGATAAGCATGTGGTGAAAGTGGCACATGTTCACAGAAGACATGAAGCATCTGAAGATGCCTCAACAGAGGTGAGAAGGAAAGACAGTTTTAACATTAAAAGCAAGGTCTCAAGTCTCAGACATAACTTTGCACTGAAAGGCAAACTTTTTGGGAAAAAGACCCAGCTGATGGATGAGAAGGGTGCACTCAGAAAGGAATTTCCTTGCATGAGCGACACATTATGTGCACCATCTGTAGTCCTTAAATCAGGCTTTGCACAGGAAAGTTCTATAGTACGATTGGTGTTATATCTTTATGTTATTAACCAAATAACAGTCTAAGGAAATTTTCTCTTATGCATTGTGTTTCAGTTCCTTCTGGAAAACTCAACTGAGGTGCCACCAAGTCCAGTATCAGTGTGCAGTAGCTCCTATGGTGACATCTGCAGGCCTGGTTATCCCAGTCCAGTGTCTCCGTTTGATGCAACTTTTGCTGAAGATCATTCTTCCTCGCAAGTTTCTGAAGATCTGGGTACAATAATTCCTGGTAGGAACAATTCCCTTGATTTACCTTTCATTCACAAGTAGCTATATCACTAATGCATTTTGAAGAAGCATATTTGTGGTTGTTGTATGCATGTATTTGTACTCGTTAAACAAGAACATCTTGATACTTCTAGTCACGTGATTATGCTTCCAAGTTAACTCTTGGATTTCATCTTTGCTAGAGCTTGGCCGATCCGAACTGCTTGATGGGTTGGATGAAGAAAGAGATAAAGCAGAATCAGTCAATGAAGTTATTCTTGAGGTCGAAGATGATTCGAAAGCTTACATAAGAGAAATTCTGAGTGTTTCTGGCCTACTTGAGAGACAGTCACTTGACCAACTTCTTTCAGGATGGGATAGTCTTTCAAAGCCAATATCTAAATGGGTGTTTGATAGAGTGGAGGAAACGTACGGAAGAACTAGAGGGGTGGACAATCCAACAATTCTATTATGCCATGGTTGTGTTGGAATAAGTCGTAGAATGATATTTGATTTACTGAATGAAGCGCTGTTGAAGTTTGTACAGGCTCAAATGGCCAGCTCTACAATGAGAAAGTGCTTCTCTGATCGCGAAAGATTCTCGTTTAACAAAGGACTTTTGGACAACTTGTGGGATCAGATTCAAACACTGACAAAGCCCCTAGAAGAGAACTCACATTCTCTAGAAACCATTGTGGCCTGGGACCTTAGTAGGATTCCTTGGCCTGTTGTATATAAAAATTGCACAGATGCAGTGGGAATGGAGATGGAGGCATCGATTCTGAGGGATTTAATCAGTGAGCTTGTGCACGATTTAGTTATTTCAAGTCATGGTACCATGAGGTAGTACTAAACACAGATTTTCTGAAATTTTGCAAATGATAATGTGCAGTCTCAATGGCGTATTCTTGTTCTGGTAAACTGTTGAACATGGATGCATGACTGCATTCTCTAAATGGATGTGGTCAAGTTGTGTGCAGATGGAAAACACAAGTGACGCGAAAATTCACATATGGAATTTGTCAACTGATGCTAAATAATAGAGGTGGTTGGTTGTTGTTTTGTTGCTTTTTTTTAATTTAAATCTTTCATTTGAGTGTAAATATTAATTAGGAATTCAAATCAGTTGTGCAGTACTACATATAGAAAATTCTGATCCAACTGCTCCAGAAGCTTTGTCAACTTATAGACCCACTTGATTAACTATTTAACTCATTTATTGTGAATAGCTTGAAAGGCCCCGTAACAAATAAACCACACTTTTAATATCTTAAGCCAGTAAATCAACGGTAATAGACACGAGTCCCCTCTAAGGATAGCAGAGAGAAATTTTAACCCACACATTCCAATATCCAATTACCGTTAGCAACGCCTTATCAAAAGTGCAAAGATGTCCAAGAAGCTGAAATTGAGATAGGAACCAGATCAGGACTGATTAAGCTGAAATTAGGCAAAATAAAATACCATGTAGCATACACTGTCTACCTGAACTATTGCTGCTATGCTCGAACATGATCTCTCACTAAAATGGTTTTCATTCCAATGCTATTGCAAACAATCATTACATTCAATTCGTTTTTTCCTTTATGTTACCGACACTTCTTGATGCAAAATAACATCTCATTGAAAAAGAATCAATGTATATACAATAGATGTGGTTAGTTTTGAGACTATCCTATGTAAAGATCAGTATCTGACAAAAATGAGGAACTATGAAATGGCAAGAGTACAAGGATTGCTCCGAGACAACAAAAAAAGGTCCAAGAATCC
The DNA here is from genome assembly GCA_001647135.1 of Pontederia paniculata. NCBI lineage: Eukaryota > Viridiplantae > Streptophyta > Magnoliopsida > Commelinales > Pontederiaceae > Pontederia > Pontederia paniculata. The sequence goes on along the minus strand of LTAE01002596.1, from coordinate 19,601 downwards.
AACAGAGGCTTCAAAAAAAATGTTACTGAGGATGGCGCAAGCAGAGTTCTTTATCTAGAAGCTGAATGAGTTCCTGACGTGAGTTACGTTGCATGTCGTCACCTATTAGACTTCGCAATGCATGTAGCTCTTCTGGGTTGGCCTTCATTAAGAGCCCCCTGAAGTCTGACTCGGAAACAGCAGTCAAGGAATGCTCTCTGTGGTTCTGCCCATTACTAATACCTGGTGTCTGATCCTTTTTCAGCATTCCTGGAGTCTGGGCTACAGATGCCTTGGTCCTCCAGTACTCAGTGCAGACATGATTAGGATCCAGTGCCTCGATTGCCTGAGAGATGCATAACAGCAAATTAGCTTTTCATGATGAACTTTGTGCAAGTCTTAATCCATACTGATAATTAATAGATAAATGAATCACAAGAAAATAAAAAATGTGGTAGATAGTAGCCCTCGAGTAACAATAGCAGAAATCACTATTCTGAGCAACCGAAGCACAGGGATGTGGCATCAAATAATGTTAACTAACCAATAGCAGCAACCAATAATAACCAAAATTTTTATTATTTTGGATGACAATAATAACCAATAATCATGTGGAGCCAGTAGCATTTCTATGGTCTATTTGGGTCCAGCGAAATAGATGTATATTTAGAGGGGAGAGAGTTTATGTGGAGAACATTATAGCTATGGCAAAAAGTTTGGGAAGAGAGTGGTTGAATTCATGAGTATGCTTTGTAGTGTAATCATATAAATTACATCATCTTAATCAAATGGATGGTTACTTTTGGTAACCATCCTATTCTTATAAAAGAAATAATAACCAAAATTGTCTTACCCGAATAACTGCGGGTGATGATAATCCAAACATTTCCAGACCATCAAGGGATCCAGGAGGCTGTAGTGAAGGAAGATTGAGCCTTCCCATGTTGTGCTGTTTTCTAATTTCATTATTCACTCTCTCTCTCACCATATCCCAGGCTCTGGTAGCAGAAACGTGGATAAATACTTCACTTGGACGCTGCTCCACCACAACCTACAGTTTCAGTTGCACAAGTGAGACACAAGTAGGACACAATTGTACCTTGCTTAACTGCAATATCTAATAAGTCCCACTGTGAATGTGAACCAATCCAATTCAGTCATGCCAATCAATTTTATTTTTTAAAATTGATAATATAGTCAGTGCATTCTAAAAGAAAAGTAAACTAAGTCTTGAGATAAGAGAAACTCGCCATAAAAAGAGGCCCAAGCAACTGAGCATCCAAGATTTCAGATATATAATAGCACATTTGTGTTGGATCTAGGATGCTTATGTACCTAGCCCGACTTCTATATCCTGTAATGAAGGAAATTCAAGCAATTAACAAATCAGAAGAATGATAAAATAGCAAGAAACTGATTATTATGTTGTTGACTACGGAAACATCAATCAATAACATACAGTTTACAAATGAAAAGAAACACAGAACATGATTTTACATATAAGAGATTGCAATAATTTATCGAGAGAGCACAATTATCTGATTTCCATAATTCATTACAATAGACATGTCATGACTGGAAACGCTACCTTTTGGGAATATAGCTTGACTTGTGGACCACAATCTTCCAGAATGCACAACTCCATACTCCAGAGCCTCAACATTACAATTGATTCTCCTAACCACCTTGGCCATTCTAGGGCCCTTCTGCTGATTATTGTGTCGATCAAGACTTTGATGCATACAAGATGCACTTCCTGTAACTGATTTTCCTCTATCCACAAAGTTAGACTGAAAATCTTGATTACCTTTCAATTCTTTGTTTTCATCCATTTGTTTCCAATTATAAGAAACTTGGGGGTTCTCAATTTGACTCACAGCAGTGTCACTATCACTTGCTTCTGGAACTGCTTTTTCTACGACCACATTTGCAGATTTTACACTTTCTGATAGCTTTGGAGGAAAACATGCAATGGGCGGTCCATCTGGGAAGCCAAAAGAACCCCTCTCACATGACCCTTCCTGGTTTTTGACATCTAATGGTATCAACATTGAGCTCTTATTAGTCACAACAGGAGGTCCAACTGGGAAGCCAAAATAACCCCTTTCACATGACCTGTCCTGGTTTTTGACTTCAAATGAAGGCAACATGTTGACATCTCTTTCACTCAATGAAGATGCATTAGTATGTGACGTCCGAAGAACTTGATCCTTTTGAGGATCACAACTCGCCTTGTCATAACAGTCATTTGGTCTGATTATTGTTCCTGAATCATTCAAGACACTTCTGGAGCTCTGTTGCTCATCTTCACAAAATGAGACAGTGTCTCGTTCACCTGATTTTGTAGAAAACGAGGCACCAATTGGTCTCTTTTCAGCCACAAAACTGCACTTGCCTGCAGACACAGTTTGGTCTATGGTACCTCCTCTGGACAACTGATGATTTGATGAAGCTTCTGAAGTAACATCTGAACTTTTATGTCCTTCGAAGAAATTGTTATCCGCACCAAGGAAAGGTTCTTTCATAAGAGGTGCACCCAATGATCTAATTTTCTGTGCAGAATGTTGATCAGCATTTCCAAGTGCTATTTCAGCAGCACCAACTGTTGTTTTTACTCTCTCTTTCAATTCTACCAAAGAGGGCTGGTGTTGCATGGATGTGTTAAATTCCTTATATAAACTGCTTCCTGCAACACTTGCAGCCAGACCTTCATTAAGTAAACCACTATCCTTCTGTTCTCTTCCATCTTTGCTGGTCATGCCCACTGGGCATGGTTTTTCAGTAAGAGGTGCAGCCAGAGATTGAATTTTCTGTGCAGAATGTTGATCAGCATTTCCAAGTGCTACATCAGCAGCAGAAATTGTTGTTTTTACTCTCTCTTTTAATTCCACCCAAGAGACTTGGTGTTGCATGGATGTGCTAAATTCCTTAGATGAAGTGCACCCAACAACACTTGCAGCAATACCACCATTAAGCTTAAGCAAACCACTGTCCTGCTCTTTTCCATCTTTTCTGGTCATGCCAACAGGTTTACTTTCCTGTGTCTTCTCTTTTGTGACATAAGAACTCAAAGAAAGACCAAGATCAGAGATACCCCATCTATGAACTGCACTCAACTTCCCTCCTAAAGCATCCAATAAAACATTCAGTTCAGTAATATCATAACGGAATAAAAATAACCTTGTATTCCACGAGCAAGAACACAGTTCCTTTGCATGCATTAGGCAAGCAAACTTGTCTGGTGAACATGGACAACAAACAGCAGAAAGATGCAAATCATAGTGGCAGATGACGCATTCCTTTTCGCTATTTGCATCAAACCCTGGATCCATTTTTCTTGTCTGAGAAGAGCAAAGATGTTCTCGTCTTGCACGCTCCATATCTATTCGCGCCTGATCAACAAAAAAGATTAGCTGCCAAAGATCAAGAAACATGCAAAAAATCAGAATAGATAATCTTCACCTTAAGTGATTTTGCAAGGATTCCATCACTTCTGCAGAAACTATTCCACCTTAAGTTATCTGATGTATTCTTCCTCAAGAATGAGATATTCCAATGAGCCTTAACAGCTTCTCTTGCAGCTCCAAGCAACAACTTATCATGGGATATTGAAATTTTCCTTCGCTGTTCACGATAAAGCTCTACAGCAGTCTGCCCAAGAGGTAACCAATCAACAGGAGCCACATTGACAGCCTCTGCACAATTGAACCCGCAATTGAAACCCGAATGATAAGCTCGGGGAAATGTAAGAACAAATTCTCCTTCATTCTGTACACATCGGTATACAGGTATGCCCTCGAGTCTTAGCAGTGAAGGCGAACATTGTGTTACCTACAAAAGTCTAATATTATAACATGACTAGCAAGATGGAAGTTCAGATGCTCAGATCTGTATATAAGAATCAAGTCATATGTAAAATAATCATTGAGACAAAGAAAGAAAAATGTAAAATCATATATCCTCACAAGATTGTGAAGCAAGTCTGGCTGTTCATCAAACAAATCTGGTAGAAACTTCTTCATAGCTTCCTCCAGTTTTGTAGCATCTTTTCCTGGGACTCCATACCACATCTTAGGTGAACCCCAATGCAAGTAATTCAAAGAATATAGATGGTGATCTTCCACGTGCTGTTAAAAGTCAATAAGAGCAACAAATAATTCTTAGATTAGATTAGTTTCAGTTTTACAACCCAAGAGAGCTTTGATAAAAAGAATAAAATCCCGAAAATAGAAAACCTATATAGAATTTAGCTGAGAACAAGCATCTCACCCAACAAAAGGAGGAAAAGCACATTCCTATGTATAACCATGGAACTAGAACACCGGATATGTCTCCACTTTCAAAGGAAAGTACAGAAGCTAAAAGTCGGGGAAAATTGTTCAAATTCCAACCCGAATTAGTATAATGATTCTCAAGTTCAGCTACGCTCTGGGAGGATAATGATTTGGGAAAACCGCTTCCAAAAACACTAGTGTCCAGATCAGCACCATATAATACCTGCAAAAACATCCTTTCAGATCAACCAACCAGAGGACATAGTTTGTAGACAACAACTGTGCCATGTTAAACGTAGACTCAAAAAGAAATCCACATAGAGTTGGTCAAAGTAATCTAAAAGTTACTCTTTTTCTAGAAATATAAAAGTTTTATAAATTCAATATTCAGTTTTCACTAAATTCCTTTCAAAAGAAAAAACTTTCACTAAATTGGATGAATTATTTTTTTATGAGAAAAACCTTCATAATATAATAGACAACTATGATGGTATTTGTGAATCCATTATCAACTTTGCCAGGCATTGCAACGTTGCTTATGAAATCAGTGTGAGAAATGTACGACACTACAAATATTGGCAATACTCCTGAAAGTCAGTATTTATACCTCAATTTCTTCTGTTGGACGTTCTACTATCCTCCAATATTCACCTTCAATCTTATCAATTGATGGTTCTTGCTGGAAAGGGCTCGTGCCAAATTCTGTTGTCATCTGAAAATACTGCTCTTTGAACTCATCCGCGTACTTCTGAAACGCATCCAATGTGAACTCTGGACCAGGTATGAATCCAAATCTTTCAGAATTCTCACTGTATCTAGGTTTCCCAACTTCTATCATATTCTCAACACTCATATGGTCCATTTTACAAAGTTTTTGCCTTTTTCTCCTCATAATGCCACATTTCTCATAGATTTTCTTAAAAGATTCACGATTCTGAAGTTTGTCCACTTGTTGGATGCGGGTGTCAAACTTGGAGTTCATCCATATATCTGTTTCTTTAAGAGGACAGGGAGGCCTCCAGGAAGATGGTGGAACAATGCGGCAAATACCATAGTGTTCAGCTCTTGGGCGTATACTTTCGATATATTTTAGGGTGTCTTTGAATTCCTGATGTCAAAACCAACACCAATGGCATATGGTAAATTTGAATGCATGCTACAAAAGTCTAACTATTAGCATGTATGTAGAAAAAATGATAATATGAACCTCTTCACTTGGATAAAACACAGGAGCATCATCAAGGATGGGCCTCCGAGCATCTTGAGGTCGCCATCTTGCAGTGACCTAATAAAAAGATTTGGCCATCATTTTACTGAAAGAAACAACCCCAGCTAGGACCAAAGATAGCAACAGTAGACGCATCATGATAGTATTATCCTACCTTTTGACAATTTTTACATTCGCTGCATCCCCGTATAACGCCTTTTGGTAAGCATTTCATCAGAGGCACCTCCTGCATGAAAAAAAAAACACATATGAGAACATAAAGACATACATTGGCTAGGCATTAACCTAAAAATTGTGCAATTTACCTCACCATCTATATAACTTGTTTAACAGTATATCACATGATCTCATCACAATCAACAAGCCATTTGGACAAGGGATGAAAGGAAACAAGCTAAGTCTTAAGGAGATATACAAGGGTTGAATCTTTCTGAAGCCTTTTGGGAAACATTAGATTGCATGTAAAGTTCTGAAAACTACACAAACCCGGGGGTGATTACCTCCCCCGGCTCCTATTGGTTCTGTCCTTGCACCAATTTAGGCATCTAATTATACGATTGAGCATACATTTCTTACACATACCTCACGCAAGAGCTCGCAATCGAGCTCCTCCTCGTCGGAGCTGCAGTCGAACAGACTGTAATTCACCCAGGGGCGCTGCCGAAGGGACTTCCTGCACGCCTCGTACCCCGCCGCGGCGGCAGCGGCAACGGACTTCCCCGAATCGGAAGAAACGCTGGAAAGGCCATCCTGGACGCCGTCGCGGACCCTCTGCAATTGGAACGACGTGAGCGACGCGAAACCCGGCGGGATCGAAGGGATCCCGTCGGTCTCCTCCTTGACCCCTATGCACTCCGTCCCCATCAGCCACCAGCAGCGGTGGCCGGGGGAAAGCAACGGGCAGTTACACTCGCACGCGAGCCATCGCCCGAAGTATACACGGCGTTGGATCAGTGCGACAGAAGAGATGCCTCAGGAGACGTGCCCGTCCAACNAGCGGTGGCCGGGGGAAAGCAACGGGCAGTTACACTCGCACGCGAGCCATCGCCCGAAGTATACACGGCGTTGGATCAGTGCGACAGAAGAGATGCCTCAGGAGACGTGCCCGTCCAACGGGCGGGCGCGGCGGAGGAGGAGAGCAGCCGATACACCCAGCCGGCGGCGACTGCGGGGCGCGAGAAAAGGTGTGTCGGGAGGAAACGATGGATCGATCTCCGTGGACGGGCGGCAGGATTGGAATTGGCCTGCAACTCGGAGATCTTGCGACAGGGTTCGAGGAACGGAGGCGATCGCAAGGGCAGCCGACGGCGATGGACGTTGCGAGTGGAAGAAGAGGAAGAGGAAGAGGAAGAAAACAATGGGCAACGGAACAAGAGAGGAAGAGGAATCCGCAACCGGTCTGTCTGTCTCTCGTCTCCCCTTTAATTCTGTACAAAAATAATTTATATTAGCTATTGAGTTAGTGTTACATGATGATGTTTAAAAATAGAAGGGGTTGTTCTTATTATGATGATGATTATTCAATTTAAGGTGTGTAAAGATAATGCCATAGGTATATTTGTAGCAAAAAAAACTACCAAGTTCATAACAAAATCTTTTCACGTAAATAATAATAATTATAATTATACTATTAATTATTATTATTATTAAATAATAAACATGAAAATACACGATCCGAAAGTTTTATCTCGGACCTTCCAAATTACATTTGTTACAACTCCTCTTGTTGCAACAACTAGGACACATGCCTTCAGCCCTCTTAGATACTGGCCAAAGCCAGATTTTTATGCTGACAAATTTACTTGCCCCTTATTTATTACAAGAATTATTTGAATTGTAAAGTAATACTGACTGAATTAAAAAAAAAGGTCAGATATCATAAATATTTGGAGTTTCTTTTAATTCATATTAAAATCAATATTTTATTAAAATAAAAATTATCATAAAATGATTAGTAAACTTAGTAACTTCATCTTGCTTTAAAAAAAATAAACTATAAAAATAAACAATGAAGTTTGGTAGAGGGGTAAAAGGATTCAAATTCGAATACTCTATTAATCGGATTAGTAGTCTCGAATATTGTAAAAATAAAAAAATATAAAACAATACTAACAAATAAAATATAAAGTAATAATAATAATAATAATAATAATAATAATAATAATAATGATTTGTGGAAGAAATTAAATCGGTTTAATCTTTTTAATTAAAGATAGATTTAAAAAAAACAAAACAAAACAAAATAATTGATGAAGTTGCTCTTGTATAAGTTCTTATGCCTAATATAGAAAATGATGATTAATCTTATATATTCCAAAAAAACACACATAACTCAATTTATGGACATAAAAATATATATGATTCTACCAACTAAATTTTAGGATCGTTTGCATGTATAAAAAAAGAATATTGTCATAATTTAGCTTCAAGCCTGTAGTTAGAGACACGAATTGAATCGTCCTTTATTAAGTACGCCGGAAGGGATAACAACATCAAACTTCTCCTTTTCTTCTAAGAGACTGTTCATATATCTATTTATATAGAATGGGATGAGATGGACTTGTTCAGACTTTAAGTCTAACTAGAAACACTGACACTATGTTTGGATTGAGGGTAATGGAGGATAATGAAGAGGAGGGTAATAATTAATCTTGTTTGGATAATAATTTTTAGGAGGGGAAAGTTAAAAATTAACCCCCTTTCCCCTCCTAACTAACTAAAAATGATTACTCCCAAATTGGGATTGAATGGAGGGTAAATTTTACCCTCCATTTCCTTCCCTCCCATTATCTTCCCTTCCCCTCCCTTCCCCTCCCCTCTTATATCCAAACATACCCTAAATTAACAAAAACAAATCTTAATCAAACAAATTATAATTGAATTTAATAGAGAGATAATTCAAATTGTATCGTTGGAAGAAAAAAAAGCTCTTCGGAAAAAAATATGGTAAAAAAATAAGAAGTGGAAAATTTATTATCAGGAATAAAAGTTAGAGAAAATTGGCGTAAAAAAAATTATTGAAAATTAAGAGAGATCAATATATATATATATATATATATATATATATATTATTGAGATTTAAATTTTAAACTTCAAATTTTTAGTTAAGATTATTTATTCACTAAAATAATTAGATAATTATAATATTTTATTAATACTTATTTTGTTTATTAATTATAATTATTAGTATATACGTACATGAGGGAGGGGGCGAAGTCCTCCAATATGTGGATCCATGAAATTTGATCAGTTTTCTTATACAAAATCATTTTTCACTTATTTATATTGAATTTTTGCTTCTTCTCTCATTAAAGTTCGACCGAATTTTGACCGCAATTAAAACTCACTTTACCCAATTTCGATTTGTTTTACTCCAATACGTACACGTGGATCTGAATTTTGTGACACGTATCCAATTCTAGAGAACAAACTCTATATCCAGGGTTAGATTGTTGGGGACCTAATAACCCTTTGTGAATTAAATATTATTACGTGTAATAAACAAAATAATTAAAGATAATTTTCGTATCTATCCTCTCATTATGCTTCTTATCTTAACTTAGTCCTCTAATTTCATTTTATCTGTAAACTTTCATGTATTATCGTAATTATCCTTTTAATAAAAAAATTAAAATGCTAATGTGCCTAACACATTGATAGTTTGTCACTAAAAAATAGTATTAATTGGTTAAATTTTTCAGTAAAAAAAAGTTTTAAAGATTACAATTCGGAAGGAATAAAACTTCTCTTAATTGAAAAATAAAAACTTATGCACATCTTTTGGTACGAAAAAAACATTTCGAGAGGTCATTTTTGTGAACTTTGTAAGATATAATAATTATATGAATGCTCGAAAATTTTTAAGAAAAAGATTAAGAGGATTTGGATTTTTTTTCCTTGCAAAATAATTGAAATCTAGTATAGTAAGAAAAATAAATAATTTAAAAATATACTCGAATTGCTATTTGAGCACTAATTGTAATAAGATCATAACGTATTATCGGAAATTCAAGCGTTAAAATATTATACCTCAAAATACAAAGTAAAACATGGTATTTGTCGTCGTAATATTTTGGACTTCGTTCGAATTTAAACTCGAGATAAGTTGTTAATCGATGTGTTATCATTTTATTTATATTTATGTAATTTTTGTGTATGATTTTTGTATATAACACATTTTTTATTTTTTCCTTTATATCCAAAAAAATCAGAAAAATCACATATGATGGGCCACAACTGCGGCCCAAATCCTGCTCTCTAACACACGGCTCGAGTTCGTGCCCTAATCACTTCACCTCCGCTTGGAGACGATGATTACCAATTCGCTATCGATCAAGAAGACGTCTTTTTTTGTTCTTGATTTGATTTTATTGGTGAATTATAAACCTATCGATGCAATTTGTTGCTATACTTTTGTTATCGTAGTTGGATTGTAAACTTGGACAAATGATTAGATAAGCGTCGAAATTGCCTTATTTCATGTTCTGGATCGTTCCTCACTGAAATCAATTGATCATCTTGTGCAAATTATTGCTGACTGCTTCAACTTTTGTCTCCATTTAATGCTGCTATGTATTATAGACTATGCTGTGTATAGATAGATTGAGGAAGTTTTTGGTAAAATTGAGTTGGATTGTGTATGATCCGAAATTGAAAAACAGATTCGATAATGTTGTTTCGTCACCAAATTTTAGTTGGTTAATGTTAATGTTGCACTCGGGCTTTAATTTTGTGTAGCCATGAAAATTCTTATAGGCCCATCTACAGTAGATGGATTAATTTTTTTTTAATCCATCAGTAAGTCTATCTCGCTTAATTTAATGAGAATAGCCTTAATCCAAATAAGAGAAAGAATTAGATAGTCTCTATTTTTTTATTTTTTTGAACATTTAATGTTGTGGGGTCCACCAAATAAAAAAAATAGATGTTTGGTTCAAATGTTGGGAATAAGATCTTAATCCAGACATTATTTCCCAACCAAACAACAGGTTCTCAATATTTGATTTGCTATATCCGTACTTTTGTTCTGATCTACATATTTCGCAACACCTTTCTCTTTGATTTTAGCTCTGGTTGACTAATTAAGCGGTTGATAAATGGATAGCGATTTTAATTATGGATAGTGGGTCAATCAATATATTGCAATTAGCGATAGCGATAAGAGTTTAAAGATTTAATTAAAAAATTAATAAATAAGTGTGATAAATTTAGCGATTGAATATCTTTATTTGTATAAAATGACATCAATGAACATGAGGTAATAAATTATGAAAATTTAATATTTAATACGTTTGAATATTTTGTTATAATACAATAACTAATTTTTAATTTTTTTTACCTTGAAGATTATATATATATAAGAATTTATCTCAATTATAATAAAATTTATATAGTGTATGTTGAAAAAGGATAAATTTGGAATAAAAAACTTACTCTCTATCCTTTAAATGTTAATCAAGTTATCCTATTGAGGACCTCTAATTAATCATCTAAGCGTTATTGTCAAAATTATTTCATCAAATAATTTACTTAACGATATAATCGCTAATCTTTATTCCAATCGCTATTTTTATATGTGCCAAACACCGCCTTTGTAAAAATCCCTTTTTTTATCCGTTTGACCCTTGACATCTAGAATTTCTAACGCTTAACTAATTCAAAATTTAGGTAAAAAGTAAAATTATATTTTCTTAATTAATGTTTTCTTTATTTTTTTGTTAATAGTTTCTGTTTATATGCTTGCCTATTGCACAATTATATCTTAGGCACTCTACACTTTGAAGATGGAAAAAGAAGAATACTTGCATATGTTTTGTATTAGAAGTTTTTTTTTTCTCAGAATTCGAGAAAAACTTAAATGTCAGAATTCGATCACCCCAGATTCTCACGCCAAGTTCCTATTTGCACGTCCTTTTTTTTGCAATTTTATTGTCTCTCTTGCTTCTACTTTCTTTTTTTTTCATTTCCTTTTTAATTTATATTTTACCTTTTCTTTTAATTTAAAGTTAATTTTTAATTTTATACTAACTCAAAAAATATAATTGTAAAATTATTTTTAGTTGAACTTTGAAAAAATGGTATGTATATATATATATATATATATATATATATATATATATATA
>LTAE01002595.1:37385-62454 GCA_001647135.1 Pontederia paniculata | reverse complement strand
ATATTTAATCGAATTACTTTCACAATAATGCACTAATATTTTTAATGAATTAAATTATGAGTTGCATGTCATTATGAATATAAGCTTGAGAATAACTTCTTAAAAAATAAGAACTAAAAATGTGGTTAAAATCTGCACTTTTTGTATAAGAATACTTTGCCAACGCATCTACTTACAGACAAAAATAGCATGAGCTCGTAATGTTAATTTGTTATAATAAGAAAAGTGTGTTAGTGATAACTTAGTTATTTTGCATACATAAAACAATAAAGTATGAGAATACTTTCTAAGAAGAAAAATATTTTCTTTTGGAAAATGTTTCTAGTTGATCGAATTGTCTAAGTTGGGTGATGTATCACTTCGAGTTTCTCTCGTAGTATTAGCTGTCATAGTTAGGCATGAGGTAGTAGGATAGCTAGAAAATTTGTCAGTTGGTTAACTCTAATGATATTAAGAAGTTAAAAATAATAATTTATAAATAAATAAAATGAGAAAGATATTTTATAAAAAATAAAAAATACAAATATGAACGAATAAAACAAACTAATTACTTACAATTATGCTGATATATAGTCATATAGAGTATATAAAATAGTTCAAAGTCTTATGAAATGATAGGGACATTTATAAGATATACTATTATAAATAAAAAAATGTATTTTAAGATTGATGTTTTTTTGTTTTACAAACCTGTCAACAATAACATTAGTACTAATAGTAAGAAATGCACATTTTTCTTGATACTAATAATATTAGCACATGAATAAAGAAAACTTTAATAGAATAAAATAACCAAAAATATTAATCACAAAAATGATATGTCTTGTTAATTCATATAATGCAATAAAAAGAAATTTTTATAATAAACAAATATGTAATATAGCTATGCAAGGATTCGAGTCTGGGTTAGTGGCGAACACATTGATTTGCTTATCCGCTAAAATAAAAGGTTAGTTTGAGATAAATTAAAAAAAATTAGAAAAATTATCCATGAGTACACACGTAAGAATTGAAAAGAAAAACATAAAAGAAATAAGAATATGTATTCCCAATAAGTAAAAGCATACAAATAGGATTCAAAACGGTAATCTCTAAAGAGATGTTTGTTGAAAAATAAGATCAAGATTAAAATCTTATTTTCCATATTTGAACTAAACACTCATTTAATCTATCTAACGGGACTCATAGTATTTATTGAGTAGGAAATAAAAAATTAAAGAGCAATATATTCTATCTTTCTTATAGATTAAATTTATTTCAATTAAATTAAGAAAATGTGATTATCTCATAAACTAAAAAAAATTACAGGCCTAAAATTGTTGGACTAATTTGTTTTTGGGATTTAATGGGTGTGTAAATTACTTTTTGATTTATACATGTTAATTAATGTATTTGACGGTTAAGATTAGATTTGATATAAATAATTAGTTTTTTGTCCAAAAATAAGCTAGTAACTTTTATATTTAAAAATAAATTATTTATATTAGATCTAATCTTAATCGTCAAACACTTGATTGACATGTATAAATCAAAAAATGATTAACACACTCATTAAATCTTTTGTTTTGGGAGTTTGTTTTAAATTTGACTTGATAATAAATTTTGATACACTTAAAAGGGGAACCTGCAAAAAACTAAAATGTGTATTAATGAGAACTTTTCCGGCGTGCACAGCGAGCCGGCCATTGCCGTCGTATAAATGGCCGTAATTAAGATGGTATATATTTATATCATCCGCTGTAAAGTAAAATAATTAAAAAGTGTCTTTTAAAGTTCACATACTTTCTCACTGTTTCATGAAATTTCTGATGAATGTTCTTAGCATTCTTGCACCCGTACAAATAATTAATTGCCATCTATATTGCTTTTCATGGATTTTGATTGCCGTTCAATCTTCCTTATCACTTGAGTTATAATATAATTATCATTATTATTATTATGGAGATGATAGTTGATTAATATAAGAGAAATTGAACGTCGCTCGAGAATTTTATTGGTGTTTGAAAATCCTTCTTTCTCTCATTCAACTTGTACATGTGAGATTCCAAGAAGTGTTAAAACTTAAACCTACTCTTTGTTTAAAATTTTTATTAAAGAAATAAAAAAAGTATTTAGGGTCTATTTGGGAATTTTGTAAAATTTTTTGACATTTTAAAAAACTGTAGTAAGACACTTTTTTAAAACAGTATTTTTTTTAACGTAAAAATATTCTAAGTTTTCTAAATACGTTATAACTTCAAAAAAAAAAGAGAGTAATGAGAAAGAAAAAAATGAAGGTAAGAGTAGATAATTATTTTACGATATTTTTTTGTCTATTATGTTGTATTTTCATTCGATAAAACATGGAGTCAAATATCTGTTTGTAAAAAATTCATCGACAAAAATATTATAACGTAATGAGCAAATACTTCAAAATTACTGTACATCCAAATAAGTCCATAGCATATAGTGCTTAGAACTAACCCAAGCTGGAGAGAGTATTTAGTAATACATAATTTGTATTATATTGATTGACCCCTTAATGAAAAATAAATTGTGTAATATGAAAATAATATAATTTACATTTAAATGTTGGCTTACTTTTATTATTAATTCCCAAATGTATTAAAATATTTAATCATACGTCCTTAAATGACAGAATTTTAAAAAAAAATATATAATGCCTCATGTCATCTCATAATCCTAATATTATAAGCACCCACTTAATAATTAATAAACTCCATAAAAATCATCTAAAAATAGAACATCTCTAATCCTAATTTTTTTATCCAAGAGGCAGAACTAGTGCCAGGGATCCATGGGATCCCAATACTAGTCGATATGATTTTGTTAAACTTGAAAAAACTTAGCTTTGCGCTATGGCTCCATTTGGATCTAGAATTTTCTCTTTGAAAAAAAATAATGACACATTATTTTTTTATTTTTACGATAGTCTAAACTAATCTATAACATTTTAAATTATACATAAGTAAAACTTTTAATAAAATAATTTTATACAATTAAATCTTCTTATCAGTTATCACTATACTACACGTAAGTTTTATTATTTAATTTTAAACATAGTAAATATATTATAAATATAAAAAATGACGGTGAGGGGCCACAACCACCATGAGAGAGAGAGAGAGAGAGAGAGAGAGAAGTTCGATTAGACAGCTGATCAGGTACAGAGTCGCTCTTTCTTTTTAATATGTATGATCATGTACATTTGTGTCCAATTCTCTTGTTTTAGTTTTCCTTCCTGCTTGCTTATGAGTATGAACCTTTTTATTATTGTTGTTCCGTTAGCATTTCCTCATAATGATGATGCTGCATCAAGTTTCCTACAAAAGAATCCATTTGTCTAAAAAGTTGTTTTAACGTAAATGTCCTTTTAACCGATTCTTAAAGAACAAACAACAATCTGAACATGAAATGAAAGGTGTCAATGTTAACATTAACTAATAATTAATAAGACTCTTTTTATGTTATCTTTAACATTAACTACTTCAGCAGAGAAAGAAGAGACTCAATTATGTGCACTTTTTTTTTCTTTTTGTTGTTGTTGTTGTAGTTGCATGCTGCTGTCTGCAATGCCTAGTATTGCCTAGAAAGAATTGTAACGTATTCCTTTTGCTGGCATCTAGAAAGTTATGTATAAAGTTGGCTAGTTTTGCAGTGTCCTTTTTGTTAAGTCCTAGTCCCTAACAAATATTTTATTCACACTGTCATAATTAAGGGCACGAGTTCCACCACTTCATTCCTGATAATAGTAATAATGTAGATACTTCATTAATTATTTTTGAATTAGACTAGAAATTTGTGTTGATCATATCCGTATATAAACATAATCTTATCTTTTGAGAAAAGGAAAATAAAATAAGGGGTGCGAGCGACGGTGCCGCACCTCAGTCCACCTCCAGCTCTTAGGCCATTTATTGATTACAACTCTCTCTCTCTCTCTCTCTCTCTCTCTCTCTCTCTCTCTCATACTTGAAACCTCTTCTACCAGGTTTCTGAAGAGATCACAGGAGTTCAAGAAGCTGATTGCATGCAACCTGTTCAAGGAGTTCGATTAGACAGCTGATCAGGTACAGAGTCGCTCTTTCTTTTTAATATGTATGATCATGTACATTTGTGTCCAATTCTCTTGTTTTAGTTTTCCTTCCTGCTTGCTTATGAGTATGAACCTTTTTATTATTGTTGTTCCGTTAGCATTTCCTCATAATGATGATGCTGCATCAAGTTTCCTACAAAAGAATCCATTTGTCTAAAAAGTTGTTTTAACGTAAATGTCCTTTTAACCGATTCTTAAAGAACAAACAACAATCTGAACATGAAATGAAAGGTGTCAATGTTAACATTAACTAATAATTAATAAGACTCTTTTTATGTTATCTTTAACATTAACTACTTCAGCAGAGAAAGAAGAGACTCAATTATGTGCACTTTTTTTTTCTTTTTGTTGTTGTTGTTGTAGTTGCATGCTGCTGTCTGCAATGCCTAGTATTGCCTAGAAAGAATTGTAACGTATTCCTTTTGCTGGCATCTAGAAAGTTATGTATAAAGTTGGCTAGTTTTGCAGTGTCCTTTTTGTTAAGTCCTAGTCCCTAACAAATATTTTATTCACACTGTCATAATTAAGGGCACGAGTTCCACCACTTCATTCCTGATAATAGTAATAATGTAGATACTTCATTAATTATTTTTGAATTAGACTAGAAATTTGTGTTGATCATATCCGTATATAAACATAATCTTATCTTTTGAGAAAAGGAAAATAAAATAAGGGGTGCGAGCGACGGTGCCGCACCTCAGTCCACCTCCAGCTCTTAGGCCATTTATTGATTACAACTCTCTCTCTCTCTCTCTCTCTCTCTCTCTCTCTCTCTCTCTCTCTCATCTCCGGGGCCATCCTTTTGTTCATGTTCCCCACATGCATTGTTTCCTCTAATAATAAAACCCAACCTACCAAAGATNCTCTCTCTCTCTCTCTCTCTCTCTCTCTCTCTCTCATCTCCGGGGCCATCCTTTTGTTCATGTTCCCCACATGCATTGTTTCCTCTAATAATAAAACCCAACCTACCAAAGATCTCCGCTCGCCTATTAATTATAAATGCAACATAACACAACTATCTAGAAAAATGCAACATAACACAAAACAATCTAGAAAAAGATTTGGTGACATCAGTCACATAAATATTGAGTTAACTCCGCCTCTTCCTACATTAAAATTTCATCTTCCATAAGAAAAGCAGATAATAATAATAGCAATAGAAAAATGTATTATCAAAAATTAAAAATATTAATCAAGTTTAGTTGACAGTTGAAAAGTGAAAATATGTCTCGGAGACAACGAATAGTAGCTCCTAGCTCGATCCTTGAATACTTTAATTTGATCAAGGTTTATTCGTTATCGCGTCGTCCGAACATCAAATACGAATCAGTTAATTACCAATAGATCTGAATAGATTCAAAAAAAAATTAAAAATATTAATCAAATTTGACTGATACAATTGATTAATAAAATTATATCTCAATAAAAAATTATTAACTCCAACTTTAATTTGTGATATCGCAAATTTTAATTAGAGTATCACTTGAGTTCAAACATTGAATAGTCGAATATTAATAACTCTGAACACTGGTGGATGTCCGATCGCAAAGAATGGAAACATTAAAATAGAAAATGGCTATATTTGTGTGATAGCTAGGTGAGAAGAATAAAATAAAGAAAGAATGTGCTCTCTAGTTAAGTAAAAAACATAATACTACTTATATCTTCAATCTATTTATATCTTCAATCGTAAAATATTAAATTTATGATGGATATTAAATTTTTACTTTTTTAATTTTTTTTCTCTACTAAATTTATCGACCATAAATGTAGGGAGAGCACAGCCATTCTTTCCAATTCTAAAACACATTACAATTTATGATGCACTGAGCCAAATCCTAAAATTTTCACTTCTGGTTCCGGGCGCAGCAACGGCACCCACGAGGCACACCCTTCGGTCGGACGGCCTGCACCACACACTTCTCCCCTGCATCTGACCACCGGGACCAAATGACAGTCCAACAAATCCTTTTGATTTTGACCAACGAGTAATTTACAATTAAATAAAAGCACATTTAAATATATATATATATATATATATATAATTCAAATTATTTCTGACTGAAAAAGATAAATTAAAAAAATAAAGATTCACAAAATATTAGTATTTAACTAATTCGATCCAATTATTTCATTGATTGATGAATATTATACGCATTGCATTTGTTTATACCATTTAAAAACAGAAAAAGAAAATATACGGCATATATATTACATATTTTAAATTTTAAATTATGCATAGTTTTTAGTTGCTTTTAGTTCAAAAAGCATGAGCAATTTGAAGAAATACGAATACGCTGAAACTATACGGAAGACTTTTTTTGTCCAAGTATTATTATTATTATTATTATTTATTATTATTATTATTATTATTATTATTATTATTATTATTAATTTGAAATTTGAATTGGATGTTTGGAATAAAAGTGTTATCTACTTTTTTCTTCTCCTGTACGTGTAGTTGTTGTAAGTGTCCCATATCTCTATCTATTTAATTCTTCCTGTTGCTTTGTCTCCTTCTTTCATCTGTTGTTGTTGTTGTTAGCTGCGAAGCCAAGCTTTGGGCCTTGCGGCCACTTTGCAGTGCGCAGCTTCCCCTGGAACTCTCTCTCTCCTCTTTTATAGCATTCGACGCCTTCTTCCATTCCCATCTCAATGCCGAGGTCGAGGTAATCTTTCATGTTGATGTCGTAATCTTTTCTTTTTGCTCTCGAGCTGTTAAATTTCTTCCTTCTGATCCGTTTGGGCGGTGTGTGTTGGTGGTGGCGGACAGGGGCTCGGATTTGCCGCAGCGGCAGTCCCCGCGGGCGCCGCTCCACCTCAAGATGACCGCCTGCTCGGAGGCCAACGCCCTGCACCGCCCCGCCGGCGACCGCAGCAGCCCCAAGCTGGAGGACCGGCGCTCGCCTCGCAGCGGACCATTGCATGAGGTGAATTTTGTAAAGCTTCCACCTTTTTTTTTCTGCCACCTTTCTGTGTTCCTTTACTGCGAGTTGTGGATCTGATCGCCCATGGTGCGGGTGCAGAAGAAGAGGGGCGTGAAGGTGGCGGACCTGGAGACGAAGCTGGGCAGAGCTCAGGAGGAGCTCAAGAAGCTGAGGGACCAACTGGCGTCGGCCGAAGCCGCCAAGCACGACGCCGAGGAAGCCCTGCACAAGGCTAAGAAGCAGATCCCTGCTCTCGCTCACAGCGCGAAGGAAGCGGAAGAAGGGAAGCCGCCTCCGCCGCTGGACGCTGCAGAGAAGGGTACCAGTGAGCATGATCTCAGTGCCCAGGCGACGACGGACGTTTTCGAAGTCGAGACGCCGAGCGAGCATGGGCCTAAAGAGCAGGAAGGCGACGATGACCAGAGAGAAGTAGCTGTGGCGAAAAGAGATGAATCCGAGGCGAGAACAGAGAAAGAGGAGAACACAGATGCTGCTACTGCTAATGGTGATGCTGAAGGCTGTGAGACTTTGCATAAGGAGCAGGACGCTGAGGAGAGCCAAGAGGTGGTAGATCTCAAGGCCAAACTATTGGAGAAGGAGAGGGAAGTGGAGTTCCTATTGGAAGAGAATGCCATCTTCAAGAGGAGAGCGAAGGAAGAGGCCGACAAGATCGCGGCCGCCGGTCGCGTCAAGGAGCAAGAGCTGGCGACGAAGCTGAGCTCAGTGGAGGAGGAGCTGAAGGAGAGCAGGGCCAAGGCGGAGCATCTCGGAGAGCAGCTGGGCGCCGCGGAGAGCGTGAAGGCGACGCTGGAGGCGGAGCTGAAGCGGCTCAAGGTGCAGACCGACCAGTGGCGGAAGGCCGCCGAGGCCGCGGCCGCGGCGCTGACCAACGGCGACGGAATGGGCGGCGCGGACATGGGCGGAAGGAAGGTGGCGGAGCGGTGCGGGTCCATGGACAAGCACCTCGGAGGCGGGTACGGCGGCTGGGACTCGCCACTGATGGCGGCCGGGGACATGGAGGACGACGTCGCCATCGGCGGCGGCGGGAGGAGGAAGTCCGGCGGAATTCGGATGTTCGGCGACCTCTGGAAGAAGAAGGGCCAACAGAAGTGAAGGTAAAGATTGCTGCTTGAGTTGCTACAAGGAAGAAGAGGAGGAGGAAGAAGGTGAAGGATGATGTCCATGTCTGGGTGCATTGCTCGTTAACCCTTTTGTGTTCACTTCCATTGTTCTCCTCTGTTCATTTCCAAGTTTTACTTCAAATTCTACGTAATCTATGTGCTGTTAATTGTCACTGTGTTGCTGCATTGAACACTTGTTGAGGGGGGGAAGAGAGAGACATGCAAGTTGTTTGAGGTCTCTGCAACTCAAAGCCATGACCAGCTGAATGGAAAAAAATATGTTTAACGTATGAATTCAAATGAATTGATCATATAATGCATCTTTTTTGTCACTTTTTAAGCTTTGTCGATATGCATATATGTTTCTTCTATAATATATATTAATCTTGGTTGGCAAGATACTATCAGGTTGAAGGACTTAGAATTAGGAGTTTGAATTTGAACTTCGGAATTATTAATTTAATTAAAAATTATTTTCGTTTTCGTCCTTATAAGAGTGTTAATAATTTTGAACATTAGTGAAGTTCTACTATTCATCCAAAAAAAATATGTAAATTATTTTTTTGGGTACTCGCTCGGAGCTCTCGTCTAATCCGAAGTCGAGGCAAAGAGCAGAAAGGTATTGCTCTAATTAAATTGACGATTTCGAAGTTCGAACTTAAGATTATTAGCTCTCAGTCTCTTTTATATAGTGGGTGGTGGGAGGCAAAGAGGGACACTTTTGCACAGACTTGTCATGGAGTGGTAGTCTGAGCAAAGGGATAACTGTTGGTGGTGGGGGAAATGAAAAGCTTGACATTTGCATGCCCCGTGCGCAGGAATCCCTCAGTGTTTCCAGACTTCCAGATCATGGCACTGGACCCATCTGCACTACCATGTGGCCTGCCATCATATCATCATATATATATCATGGTAAAATTTTGAAAAGTAAACGATGTAAAATGTGTTATAGTTTATATGTGAAAGACGTTGGATTACACTAAACTTCTTTAGAGGTTCATGGTTGAAGGGAAATTCGAGAACATAAGATCACATAAAATAAAGGACACATCTATATTTATTCGGATTCATCTTTGAATTAGGGTTACGTCCTCTAAAAAAAATTATTATTATTATTTTTTTGTTACAACCACTCAACATCACGTATGAAATATAGTGTAAATGTCAAATATCGTTGGGTCATACTCATACTCTAGTTCCCCTAAAGTATTCGTCAACTCTAATAATAGTTAAAAGAAAAAAAAGATGTCAATGCATTTAAGAGAGTTTTTTCTTTCAATTGTAAAGTTGGAAAGGGGGCAGAATATTTACAAATCGAAGAAATGTTTGACATAATTTAAAAAAAAATCTGAGTAATAAATAAAATAGTAACTAATGATTAAATACAAGAAGAAATTCAATGGCTTCTAATGATGATATACGTTTACCATTTATCAAAATTTCGTAAAACAATTTAACCGAAGAGAAGACCATGGACATATAATTTATGTTTCATCGATAGGAGAAAAATGTTTTCACCATATTCTACAGATGTGAAAACAAGAGGAAAAAACAAAGATGGAATCACAAATCTGCAGCGTGCAGTGGCGCCATCCTCGTAGGCACCACTGGTACTATACATTTGACTGATTTCTACCTCATGTGTGAAATAATTATTCTCCATAAAATAAAAGCAATAAGACACAAAAGAGCTCATATTTCTTAGGTGAGTTTAACTCCGACTAATTTACGTCATCTCAAATTATTATAATATTTTTTAAAAAATCGAACTCGAAATCTGTTTAAACAAGAAAAACATGATTACCTATTCATCACAACCCACTCATTTAAATATCAACTTATATATAATTGGTAATTGCTAATGCAACTTCACTGATTCAGATACAAAATTTATATTTGAGAAAATAAAACACGAAGGCTAACATGAGAAAGACTAAAGCAGAAATATATGATTGCAACTTCTACAACTTAATGTAGTATTTTGTTTCTTCTGAAAAGAGAGAATGTAATGGTAACATAAGCATCCGACATTCCCCTCGGTGTATCTTAAGTACACTATCGAATAAGCTTGTAATGGTAACAGAGTACTTAACTTGATCAGAGTACTTGACATTGTATATATCATTCCATACTTTCAAATCTCTAAGGCTCTACCATGTCCAACAGATCTATTCAACGAACCAAAAACATGTGGCATGAAAAAACATGAAGCAAATCCAGTTTGAACTATGGATCTCGTCATTATCTATAAGATTGTAAGCAAACAGTGTCAGAATGAGCAAATCAGGAACGAGAGTTTGCATGGGCAACCACATAACTAATGTTAAGCAGATACTTGTAATCTGTTTGATAGCTTTTCACAATTCATGATGGAAAATATCAGTCGAACTTGACACTGGGCATGATGCAATTGGCATCCATTTAAGTTTTAAAGCGGTACAAAGAATGAATACATGATCTTCAATCATAAATTATTTAATTTGTTAGTATCATAATAATCAACAAATACCATGAAAAAGCAAAGAGCATTCTCACAAACTCCTAGCTGATGGCGTAGCATCTTGCAAGTATACAAGGGAGTAGAGAGATGGCCAGTGAATAGTGACTGCAGTTTGGCTCTGATGATTTAATTCAGGTGATAACTCTGGCAACAACATGCCCAAATCAAGGGATCCAGCTATGACCAATGATAGGTTTGTACCGGGAGACACGTGGCAGTAGCACCTTGTTTGGATAGAATTACTATTGAATCTCATGAAAAACCAAGATAACCAATAATGATCAAATGGAAATAGCTACCACCCCCAGATTAGAACAATGTTTATTGAAGAATCTGGCTTCCATAATCGTCGTTGAATTTTTCATAGCGGTGTGCATGCAGATGAGCAGATGGTCTTGTATTCTTTAAAGCCAATTCAATATCGTCAGGGGTCACTGGACCAACTTCTGGCAGCTCTGTAAAAAAACAAAAAACTGTTGTCGTTCAGGTAGCATTTAATGTATCAGTGATCTGTGATCATATAGCACCTTTTGCTGACAAGCACATATAAATGCATTAAAGGAGAACTAAAATATTAAATTGAATTAATATGGTATAAACAACTATTTTTCACATTTAGCTAATCTATTAAATCTTATATGCACCGCACGAAATGTCGGTCATCTCACTGAACATCACAGATAGTGCTAAAAGTTTATTTCTATATTTCCTTGATAAATTTGTAGTCTAATTATCTAATACACAGACGAAGATAATTGCAATTGAATCAAAGGTTGCAACAAAGCACAAAGTTCCTTAAAAGTTAGGGAAATATTATCCAGCTACTGATAAGCAGGCTTTAGAAACTCTATATACCATATAATTTTATTGCCAACTTATGGCGTGAAATAGTAGATGTTATATGTTTAGATTAAATACATTTTAAAATTTTATAGTGATCTAACAATATAAAAAGAAAACTAAAAAATATACTAACCGTCATCAGTCACATTCTCTGAATCTTCAAGAACTTTCATTAGACGTCTCAATGGCTGCATTGCTGCCTCTTTGCATACCAGACGAATATCTGAACCTGAATAACCTTCACTTTTCTCAACTAGAAGATCATATTGGATCGATGGTTCTCCAGGCACAGATGGCAAAAGTTCTTCAAACATGGCTTGCCTTGCTTCTGGTTCTGGAAGAGGTACTAAGATCTGAATGTGGGAAGTCAAAGGAGAACTTTAAACATTTATTTGCCTTGTTTTATCATTTACATCTTCACAATAACCGGAAGATTTATTAAACCATTGGACTAAATTTATGCTCCTTTGAACAGAATAATCAGTACCATCTCAAGTTCGTCCTTGGCGGCCAGTTCTTTAGTCACATAGTATAGAGATGGACAAGTAACAACATAGAACCACTGAAAAACCTTTAATGGAGGCTCGACTTGTTGATAGTTCAATGTGTCAAAAGACGAGAAGCGAATATTTCTCTCATCTTACAAGAAATTTTCATTAAGATATTTTCTTTTGACAGATTTTTCATATAGACATTTACATAGTAGTATTAAACTCTTACTGATGATGACAACGACCATGTACTCGTTATGTTATCCAAAAATAAGAAAAGAGAAACTGGAATTACATAAACTTGACCAAAGAATACTACTCTTAAACAAAGAAAAGTGTCATCCAAAAATAAGTAAGATTTGAAGCCCAAAATTCAAATGATTAGCACAGGGATGATTATGTGATTATATTTAGTTTACAAACCTGCTTTAGGCAAGTAAGTGTGACAGCAAACAGTTTCTGAGAACATTTCTTTTATTGAGTTGTTTGTCATCCAAGTTTTATAATAAGATTTAGGCAAATAAAAACCTATATGCAAAAGGAGAGCGTTAATCTTATCATAGTTACTCCATAAAGGATACTCGCTTCTCAAGACGCCGGAGCATAGCAGCATCCAGCTCCCAAGGCAGATTAGTTGCAGCTAACACAAATACGAGATCATCCGTCTTTGTTAAACCATCCATCTGAAATAAATTTGAAAACAAGAAAATTTTCCAGTCAACACAAATTAACCAACAAATTGATCCTACTTCCATGATATAAAAGGTTATATTAGCATAATGAAAATTGTCTAAAAAAATTTGCAATGAGTTCACAGATGAAAAGATATTTAAGGTCTGAGACAATTGCCAGGAGCACCATGACCAAACCAATTGAAGAAGAACCCAGGGGACTCATTTTCCAGCATATATGATTATATGATATTTACCTGTATAAGTAATTCAGTTTTCAATCGTCGACTAGCTTCGTGTTCACTACGTGCTTCACCTCGCTGGCTGATAATTGCATCTATCTCATCAAGAAATATCGTAGATGGAGCATGGTGCCTGGCAAGTTCAAATAATACTCTGACAAGCTTCTCTGAATCACCTGCATACTTACAAAATCATAGCATAATGAACTTACATAATTTCAAACCTAAAGCAGTTTATAGATACTTGATAAACTCAACAAACATCAAAATACCAAACGGTAGTATTAAAACAGATGTTTCATTTTACAATCTCAGAGAAATCTGAGTTTATCATAAGATGAGGAAAAGGCTATATTTGACAACTCTAACAATGTTATTCTGTAGCATGAACCTTAAACGAATGGCAAAATACCCTAAGCAAATAAACCACAAACGTGATATATCTGCAAGTGACTGCAACACAAATTTTTAATATAGAAAGTTCTCTTCGCTTTCATAAACAATTAACGCAAGTGAAGAAACTTGAATAACTTAGTAGTCATAGAAAGAAAAACTAAATGCGATTCACGTGGTAGGAGCACATGAAATGGAAGCATCCAGAAGTAAAACAGAAACATTAAACAAGCTTACATTTTGGAAACATTTATGATAGAAAGCATTCATCATTCTTACAAAAGAAATGATAGTCACTGTAAGATGGGGTTTATACTGTTAAACAACAGTATCCAAGATAGTGAAACAGTTATAAAGACGTTAAAAAACAATCACTAGAAATTAGTCATCTTATTAACAATACAGGCGAGAACAGTGTAACATACCACGCCATTTGCTAACGATCGACGATGCTGAAATGTTGAAGAAGGTAGTTTTGCATTCTGTGGCAACTGCTTTTGCGAGCATTGTCTACAACAGAATCAGACACATGAGAACATTTCCATAGTCCTTATAATGCAATCTATAGTTTCGCTAACAGGAACATATGCTACATGCATTTCTCTCCTGGTCACACATAAAAAAGCTAGAATTTGAAAGCGAGAAAGTTAAGAAAGAAACATCACACAGAGAGGAAATCAGAGTGATCGTCATCACCAGACAATGGATATAGTTTTGACAGTAACAATAGATATAAGTCGAAGGAAAATGACATTCATGGATACAACTCTAAAAAAAAAATCCATTCAAGCCCCACCCCCGGAAAATATAACCATGCAGAATTCTTCTTTTACTAACTGAAATGCTCATTGAGAAAATACGAAGTATAACTACTCACGTTGTGGATTTATATATAAGTAAACTTATCCTCCTCTCAAAAATAAAAGTAAACTTATGCAGTAGGTTATATTACATATATATAGATGATATGTCACAGGCACAAATAACAGAATAAAAATGAAAAAAAAAACAGGAAAAATCATCCCATTGACAATTTGACAGTTTCAAAAAGTTGAAGCCGAAGAAGTAGGAGAAAGCTCCTATGAGGATGTTGCAAATACAAAATCTCGAAAAGGAAAAGAAATGAAAGGTCTTGCTTAAAACATCAAATGCTGAATAGGTATACGATATGCATAAACAGATTAATCGATCATGAAAAGGAGCACAAGAAAGAATGAGAATTTAACCAAGGGCTGCACACCTTTCCTGTTCCTGGAGGACCAAAAAGCAAAATACCTTTCCAAGGAGACAACAAACCAGTGAAGTATCTGAAAACAACAAAAACTGTCAACTCCTTTTTTTCAACTTTGAGCTTCGAATTCTAGACTAAACAGAACTTCTGGACATTGTAATAATGATGCACATACAACACTTCGGCATTTTTGATATGAAATAGATATTAGTGAGTACAAACAGACATGTTCAGAATTGTCAATAAGAAACCCATTGGTCCGCTTGAACTGTAGTTTGATACTAACAAGGTGAACACAAGATATTGCTTCTTAAGAAAGAAACCCTGCAATAATAACCACTTGAAACAGATAGGAAGCCTCAGTTTATAGATAAATTAAACAAAAAAAACGAGGACAAGTTGGTTAATTCTACCTATGCAATAATCGCAGAGGTCAGAAAATGTTGTTGAAGAAAGTCTCTTGATTTTTTAGTAAAAATTGGGATAATAAAATGCTTGTTCAATTAAAAACAGAAAAGTCACTATGAAAATTCGGCACAAAAATATGTAAAGCATTTTCAAAATCTTCTTACTTGGGATACTTTATGGGCATAACAACTGCTTCTTTGAGAAGCTTTTTTGCATTCTCCAATCCTTTGATGCTCTCCCATTTGACATCTGGACTCCCGCGAACGATATCACTAAATAAGGCCAATAAATATTTGTCATCCATCTTAAAAAGAGGCCTAAAGGCTCGAAACAAAGTGCCATGCAGTTTCATAAATTCCCAACACATGAAACAAACATCACAATATGCATTACCGGCATAATGTCTCAGCTAAAGTTCGCATTTCCGCAGATTCAAAAGATGGAAGCATGGGTTTCTGGCTGCAAAAACACGAGCACAAAACTAAGTTAAAAAAATGTGATACAAATACCATTCTATTTATCATCTTCAAAGATGCACACATGACTACTTTGATACAGAGTACCTTGGGCAAAAAATTAAGACAGCATAGTAACATGCATTTAGATGTGGAAAAAGGTAAACATCAGCTTTCCAAATTTTCCTTCATATATAATATGGAAAGATGAAACAAATTAAATATACAAATGTAGTTCGGGTGACAAATCCAAGGTCCAGGAGACTCGACATGTAAAATTACGATGACAATGATCATATATCTACATTGTGTTTCAGGTTTACGCAGAAGTCACAAGGAATGAATACGAAGGCTTAACATGTATGGTGCAGAACTCAACATGGCATACTAATAAAATTATTTCCACTACTTCATGATTCACTCAATGACTCAACCACAGTGATGACAAAAAAAGATTCCAACAGAATTGAAACTAAGCCATTATAATTTGACCAATATGCCCGCCCACATACAGATTTTACGCGAAGGTACTAAACATTGGATATCACCACAAAACATAGTTAAAATGCATTCTAGGCAAACATGCTGCAGAATCATGCTTTCTAACAAAGATGGTGTCTTTGATGGTATATTGGGTACTCACGGTGCGTCCATAGCGCCGCAAGAAGTAGCTCCCACATTTGGCTCCATCTACAATCGTGAGACAATAGTAACAAAGCAGTGATCTCATAAGTAATCAAAGAAAAAAGTACAACTTGGCAATCAAAAGAAATGCAAAAAAAAGCAACCTTTCGCTCGAACTGCTCGTAAACAGCCAAATCCGAGGACTTCACGACGCTCCCATTCACGCCGGCGGCCGAACTACCGGTATAACTCCCGGCGCCATCTTTCTTTCTTAAACCCGAGTTGCTCTCCTCCTCTTCCTTCGGCACCTTCTTTCTTCCGAACTTCGCATCGTAGAATAGCTTGAAGTCCTAGTAAATCACCACAAAAAGGAATCCAACCAAGGCAAGAAACAGCGAGAAATCGATCAAAATTCCAAGTCCACGGGAAGCGCGATGGAGATCGGAACAGAGAAGGGTCAAGGGGGTTTAAGCAATCGAAACAAACCTGGAAGGACCATCGAGTGGGCAACGGCTCGTCGCTTCCCATGGAGGACGTGACCGGCACCACGGCGAGATCTCTTCCCTTCTCCTCCCTCTCTGCTCTCTCGAAGAGGAGAGAGAAAGAGAGAGAGAAGTGGAGGAGACGGAGACAAGTTTGGAAAGAGGAGAGAGAGAGAGAAGAGAGAAGAGCGCAGCGACAGCAGAGCAAGTGGGTCCCGCTTCGGGGTGTCGAGCGTAATGAACAGTGTAGAACACATGCGATGCGATTTTTTTTTATATTATATATAATTTTTTTGTTGGAGAAGGGAATCTTCTACTATTAATTCCATTTTATGGCAGAACAGGGTACACACGCTCTCGAGAGGAGTTGGCCCCACCGAGGTGGCGTTTTTAGCCAATAGGAAGAGAGAAATTAGGGATCTGCTGTTTTGTGTGGAAGAGCCAATCGGAGGGAGGCTTTTGCACGGGAGGATCTTTTGGAGGCGATGGAAAGCTGTTCGAACGCATTCCCTTTTTGGAGTAGAGAAAGAAGTCAAAGGGAAGAGCCCATCGAGAAAGCCCATGTATGACCCAAGTCCATGATCATGTCACCTTTTTATTTTTTCTTTCTACTTTTTTTTTTTCGTGATTCCATGATACTCATAATTATTAATCTAATTTAATTTGACAATAAAAAGATTGATGCCAATATAAATGATTTTTAAATTATAAAAAATTCAATAATGCATTTATTATCTTACTGTTAAAAATTTGGGGAGGAGTCAAAACCTTGATTTGTTTAAAAAATTATAATATGTTTAAATTGTTAATGATTATTAACTTTTCAAAAAAAATTATTGGGATGCAAATCCGCTAAATATCTGAGCCAGTCATATATTTATTGTCAAGTTGTATTTATTCTCGTGCAATCTCATCATTCTACGGTTTCCAAATATAAAAGATTTTTTCCAACTTTGCTTATTAGAAAATTAAAGTCTAAAAATTATTTTGTTTTTTTTATAAAATCATTATTTTTTTATAAAACATGAGTTATTAAATAAAACCTATTAATTGTTGTTTGGCCATTGAAGAATTTGAGAACGAAGATAAAGAATAGTTTATAATATATTTTGAATAATTAGACAAATAGTAATTAAACGTGAGGGTTGCATGCAATGAAGATTTTGGAATTCTTGTTCTTCAAGCATATAAACATTTGGATGGCTTCAAATTTCTCGTCTGGCATTATGAAATATTCTGTGTACGTTATTCTTAAAATTTCATGCAACAATTAGGTTATATATTAATCACATTGCTTCCGCACTTATAAGTTAATTTTAAGCAGACAATAATATCTCAAAAATATTTATTGAAACGTATTACTTGAAATCTAATTGTAAGATAGAGATAAAAAAGAATTGTATGGAGTGAAGGTTTCGCGCAGAAGAGGAAGAAGATAAATGGGAGTGGCATATGGAATAATTGGATACACACATTTGGCACACCAAAAGTTGGAGAAAGAATTATGAGAAGTAAAATTTGGGAAAAAAAAAGGAGACAACATTGAAGAGGAAAGGCAAACCAAAGGGCAGCTAAAAGTGTCTAAAATATTTTTTAAAGATTGACAATAATAATTTTCTATGGTTGAAAGTTGAAACCCATAAAAAGTTAATCATTTCTTATCTTTCTTACATGTTTTTAATCTTGTGATAGATAAAAATAATTACTTTTCTTCGTTCATGATATTTTGCTAAATGCATGTGTTATTTCTGTAACAATTCTCGATAAAGCTGATTGCGAATATAGTCAAGCATTCGATCAAGTCTTCGACATAGTATATGGAATTGTTCATTTTTTTATGAACATATTAAAATAAATAGATTACATTAATCATGACAAGAGATTTTTTTATCGAATAAGAAGTATTTTCCATGTCTTATAATATAATTTTATTTTTTTAGAATCTCGAATGTAATATTTAATGTTTATATAAATAAACTTTGCATTTATTCTAGATCCTCCGTTAAAATATGTCATTCTCATAATACATACATATCAAAAAAATATTAAATGTTTTATAATATAACATCTTAAATTATATATCATCTAATTAAATATCTCATATGAATTATAATTCTATACAAATTATGCATGTCTTTATTTTAAAGAATACATAAAACGTGTGTAATAAATATGTTCTATAGATGAACATCTAGATTCAAAATGCTCATTTAATGTCTAAGTCTTTATGTTCATAATATATTATTTCAATTCTTATTTGTAAGAGGGTAATGATTGTGGAGCGCTATAAACTACAACAACTCATCTCCCTCACATTTGCATGCATATTCACTTATGTGGACCTATGAATATAGACTAATATAATCGGTATATATTTAAATGTGAGAAGAAATAGATTGCACTCTAATTTACAACGTTGCACAAATATTTTACCTATTTTAAATATTTAGCCAATAACATAACCTCAAATTGTAATAACTTTAATAATATAGATATAAACTTAATAACTCAGACCCAAATGACAATTTCTTCAACAAAATATGATGTCACACGTACACCTTCTTTAATCAATATCATTTGTTCCAAGGACGAAGGGAGAGGGGTTTGGAAGGGACAAGTCTCTTTCGAAATTTTAATAGATAGTGTATTTTATTATAAAATCTGAAACTTTTATAAGAATATGTATTTTAATACCATGACCCTCATAATAATTGGAGCTAGCTCTGTGAAATTTATTTTATAATAGGTATCACAAATAAAAAATCATATTTTATTTTGTCCGTGAAATTTGTTTCACTTCAGGTAATAGCTAACATATCATTGAAAATAAAAATACTATCAATATCAAAGTGATGATTTTACTCCTACTAAGTCCATGATATATAAATAATCGACAATATAATTTCTATGAAACTAAATTAGCCAATCACAACTAATATAGAAAACTTTCAATACATTTCTAGAATTCACTATTATTGTCAAATCATGCACACATTAAACATATATACAAATCACATAAAAATATTCATGCATTTGCCAATCCTATCGATATCAAAATATAAATTTATGTGTCATTAAAATCTACTTATGGACAAAGATTTTATCACACAATTTATATATTTATATATATATATATATATATANTATATATATATATATGAATTTTATGTGCTATCAAAACCTAATTTAGGGAAAAAAATTTAATACACAATTATACCACGATTTAACTTCTATAATAGAATAAATAAATTTCTTAACATCCATAGGAAATCAATAAATTAACAATAATATTTTTTCTACCATAACTAAATATAGATAGATAAAACCATATAAAAAGAATTAGAATAGCGTATAAATAAATTAGCACATAAACTTTTAAACAAATCATAAACACATGATATATTCATGACAAGGATCTACTAGTTCAAGGTTTACACAATGAAACAGAAACACAATACATTGCTTATAAAAAGATAAGTTATGTTTTATAAATAAAACAATATCATGTCAAAAGAATGATGATATTGAGTTTGATCTATAGGAGATATGCAATTCGATGTTAATTGCATGGATTTTCAATTCATTAAAACATTATCTAATCTGAAAATGCTAAGGCATTGTGAGATAACCTAATAAAAAAATTTCTCACAAGTTAATATAACTTGAAATCACCTCTTATCTTCGCAAACAAGAAGAAAAATAAATGATTGGTTGTTTAATCAAAGAAGATGAATTTGTTGCTAATGTTATTAAGACAACTTTATCATCAAGTCACGCTATTGGGGGAGTCTATCCAATATTTCAGAAGTGCAATTTTAATGCTTTCTCAACGAAATTGATCTTAATAAAACAATGATGGGTAGTGTTTCTTTTTACCCACTTACTTTTGTATCTTATGATACTTTTTGTCCATCTAACTAGAATAAGTCATATTCTTGTTAATGCTTAATCGTTTTGAATGGTTATAATTCCAAATGTCTAGTCCATTATTGCAATGAAATCTAAAGATGTGATTTTTAACGGAGATGTTACGTCGATCACATCGGGTGGGGCCATTCTCCCAGAGCAGAGCTTGAATCTTTGTATCACATTTTTCTTGTTCCGAAATTTCATTGAAATTCCATTTATATTGTTAAGTTATGTGAATATCTTAATTGCATTTTTACCTTATAACTTTATTTTGAAAATTGTGTAATAGTGAATTACGAGAATGGATTTATTACAAATGCAAAGCTTTAACACACTTAGTAGTTACTAAAATTACTAACAAAAGTTGTTCAAATTATGGCACAAATGCTTAGGTCATCCTCTCAATCTATTATAATAATCAATATTATTCAATTTCCATCTATTCCAAAATATGAATTGATGAATGTTGTCAAGATGAATACTCTCAAACTAAGTTTTCTATGGGTTTGAATAAATTGTCTTCCTCTATTGATTTAATTCGATGCGATGTTTGAGAAGAGTTTATTACTTATACAAGGTTTACACACATTTAATGACTAATAATGTCACTAACGAAACTTTCTGAAAATTATGGTGCAAACTAAGTGTGTTTTTCTCATTCTATTTTGATAACTAATAACAATATTTTTTTCATTTACTTTCAATATGATTTGTGATATTTGTTATCAAGTCAAACATACTCTAACTAAGTTTTCTACAAGTTTGAATAAATTATTTTTTCTCTTTTAATTTTTTTCATTATGATGTTTGAGGACCTTATAAAACTAATTTCTCATTAAGAACATATTATTTTCTAGGGTTATTTTCATTTACCACCCCTCCCCCTCGAACTATCGTGAAATTTTAAATCTACCCCTAAACTATAAAATTGAGCCGAAGTAGGTCTAACCTTCTCTCAATTAATTAGTTTCATT
Source organism: Pontederia paniculata (assembly GCA_001647135.1). NCBI lineage: Eukaryota > Viridiplantae > Streptophyta > Magnoliopsida > Commelinales > Pontederiaceae > Pontederia > Pontederia paniculata. The sequence continues at coordinate 41,087 of LTAE01002595.1, read as the reverse complement.
CATCAGTTGATTTTTTATTTTTTACACATTGTTTTGATTTATTAATTTACTATTTTATGAAACCCCTCTTTCTCTCTATCCTCTCTCTACTTTTCTATGGCACATCTCTCTCTTCTTCTTCTCCATCGCGTGTCTCTCTACTCTCTCTCTCTCTCTCACTCCTCACCTACGCACGCAAACAAGCTGCCCTGCTCATCTATGCGCGCACGCGAGAGAATAGTAGAAAGTGGAGAGAGAAAGGGAGGGCACGCGAGGAGAGAGAGATGAGAGCATGGACGGGGGAGAGAGAAAGATAGGAGCCAGAGGTGCGAGAGAAGAGGAGAGAGAGAAAGGGAGGAAATATTTTTTTAATGTGAGGATAAAATAGTAATTTAATAAATCAAAACAATGTGTAAAAATATGAAATCAGGTTTGTGGATGAAATTATTCAATAAAATAAAATTAGACCTACTTCTGTCGGGTTTTCTAGTTTATTGCTAAATATAAAATTTCGCGATAGTTCAAGGGGATAAATGTAAATAATCCTATTTTTTTATCATTGTATATTATCAATCAATATACATTAGCTTATCTCCAACATTCTAAGTCTCACATATACGGAAAAAATCTTACATCTTTTTAAATGATCAGAACTTAATTTAGATTTTCAAATAATTCATAGATTTTTTTCTCGAGCACGGAGTTCTTTATTAATCCTCTTATGCTTGCACTTAACAAAATGACCAAGCTAAATGCAATATTTTTTACATTCCTAGTGTTGCTTAAGCATTTCATTTCCAATCATCACTTCTCTTACATTTTTTGCATGAATGCATTCTTACTATGATTTATTTAATTAATTACTTCTCTCAAATTTAACATCTTATTATTTTTTTTTATCAAGCTCATTCATATACTCATATATGATTTCTTAATTCATTATCTTATGCACATGTTCTTTCACTACACCAAGATAATAAGTTTAGTGTGCATTCTTAAAATATATTTTCTCAAAAGAAATAATGATGTGTTTATTATCTTGATGTAGATTTTTTTATTCTGAAGTGATTTTTTTTTTATGAATATGTTTTTTTCTTCACTAAGACATGTTGATGGCCTCATTTTGGACTACTCTTAATTGATATTTTGTGAGGGAGAAAAATATCCTGTAACATGATGAACCAAAAACGATGAGCAAGGAATCCATATGAAAAACATCAATGTATTTATTTTTCCACATAGACAAAACCAAATATGGCCATATAACGAGACCTCCAAGAAATTTAGCCCATCGATTCCGAGAGGCCATTTAGGCTTTTCCATTAAAAAAACGTTTCAGCAAATTGCAAATACCAAATTAATATTATTTGATTTTTGGTGAAATATCATACCACATTACCACATAGTGAAAATTCGAAATTTCGTTATTTAGTTTCAAATGATGAACTCCTATAAAAAAAAGAATAATAAAATTATACAAGCATCTCTAGTTGCAAAAACGTTAGGAGACCAATAATGGAAATTAAAAAAAATGTTATATGTTGAAATACATAATAACGGAAAACCAATGTATGCTTCTTTTAGGTAATACGAAATTAAAAGGTAAACCAAATTCGGTTGGCACAGATGGTTAGCGGGTCTGTGCCCCGGGTTGAGGGACCGGGAGCTAGTAGCCCCGAGTTCGAGCCCCGGAGTCACCAATTTGGCCAGGATTTGCCGTGCCGCTCCCGTCCGAACACCGGATTAGTCGGGTGCTAGTAGCCCTGGACACCGGTGGGGTTTACCCAAAAAAAAAATAAATAAATAAAAGGTAACACTTATGTAAGTCAGTGTCTCAGAGATGATATAAACTTCGGTAATCAAGGCAATTCTGAAATAAATATCCAAAGTATCTCCAATAAGACTAAGATATGGACATACTTAACTTTATGTTAACCCGTTAATTGCAAAGGCAAATCAATAACATCTTATTCCATGAAAACTTACTTATGGAAAGATACATTAATTTGTTTGGTCATCAAATTCGAACATTAATATGTTTGGTCAAAGGGATAGTTCATTATCAACTTTAACGCTTGAATAAAGGCAATGGAAATCTTTTTTCTTTATTATTGTAAATAACAAAATAAATTTATTGAGGTGATTTTTGCATCTTGACCATTGGATGTGACCCCGACCGATATGTTACTTTTTTCTTGAAATTTTGAAAGGTGCTTTTTTTAATTAAATTTTGGTATTTCAGCTCTAAATTTTGATCATGAAACATTCTAAAATTCAAACCTCAATAACTTATCGTCCAATCCGGCCCTTTGAATATTATGATAGTTCTGTATTAAATGGACAACCCAACCAATTACGAATGACGGGATGCATCATGCACGTCGTCCATCATCTTAATTAACTAAAAATAAATGTCCACCCATTCAAAGGTTCAAAGTGAAGGAAACCGCACTAATAGCCACATAAACCAATAAAATCTTCACATTTGAATCTTGTACTACGAACACTTTGACTTGCACACAGAGATCGATCGATCTCTACCATCACTTTCGCAGCCGAGCCGAAAGCTACTGAAAGTTCACCGCTGAAAAGAAGGAAAAACCAAAGTTAATTGAAAGCTGAAAGTTTGAAATAAATTTGAGAGGGTCATTTATCAACGTGATGTGTCATAGATAGTAAATAGTCTATTTTTATTTGCACAAAATTTTGAATTGGAGCATTTAAGGTATTAAGTCAATAGAAGAGAATAAGTAGAAGATAGAAGAGCTCAAATTTGAAATCAACAAATTTTCAAAGGATCTTTATGATTCGAAAAATGAGTGGCATTGGATTGATCGAGAAAAAAATTCTTATTTTTATTATAATTAGATAATTAGAAGATCGTAATTTAATCCGCAACATGTTTGGTAAAAAAATAATTTCTCTTTGATCATAAATAAAAAGTGTTCAATTGGAATAGTTATTCTTCGGAACGGATGAAGTGAAATAAGGGAGGAGATTTTTGAACGAAGAAGAGACTTAAAACGTACGATTTAAAATAACATCAGGTTAATCAAAGTGATATTGAGATGACAATTGAAAAAAAGAAGAAGTGGAGGACCATTAATTTGCAAATTGAGAAAGCTACGGGCACGAGGAATAATCCAATTCAGGAGCACCTGACAGGTCCATGCGATCGATCGATCGATCGATCAATGGATGCATGTTGCAGGAAACGTTTGAACCACAAACCCTTGGCTTCGGTGCATGACTGCATTCGGATTCCTTCAACCTGCACGTAACAGTTAATAGTGAGAGCAACAGATGAGAGGGGGATGTGTGCATGGCTTCCAAACCGTTGTTTGCTCCCACCTCTGTGCATGGCCTGTTGTCGTCCAAGTCCAACATACAATTATGGCACGCCCATAACTCTGGGAATTGTCCTCTCCTCAACAAGAAGGCGACCTGCAAGCATTTTTTAAGCTGAATGCTGTGCCCCTTGTTTTCACAAGTCAAATGGCCTTCGTGTCCCCCACTACGTTCCATCTCTTTTACGGGTGCAATTTGACGTGATGAGGAATGTGCCTGTGACACCTTAAATGCTTCGATTCCTCCCCTTCGTCGACCCCATGCACGTAGTTGTCACCTTTCTTGTCTTCAATTTGGCTTTGTACGTATACTTTCCTTAGCGAATTAAGTGGCGTTAAGCATGTCAACCATATATATATATATATATATATATAT